>VYXF01013111.1:1263839-1276778 GCA_013397295.1 Polioptila caerulea | reverse complement strand
GTTGTGGACTCACTTGGCTTGTCCTTTTTGCAGACAGGAAGAGGAAAGAAAGTTTACTTTAATACACATAAGCTTGCAGCAAGACCCATCATAAACATAAGTCCCAGCTCTATAGGCTGGACTTTAACAGCTATAAACATCATTACACATTGCAGTTTCCTCATCCATATCCTACTATTCCTTCTCAAATAGTCAATAACTCCTTACTTTCCTCTCCCTCTTTTCATTCAACCAGTGATTTCTCCACTTACTTTCAGCCTCCTGACTCCCCTCCATATTGTGGTAAGTAAGTCCTGTGGTACAGGGACTCTCATTTTCTGGAGTCAGGTTTATCCCAGAGAATTGTTTGTTTAATCTTAAAAATAGTGTTCATCTTTTGTGTTACAGTTTTCTCCCCTTTTACTCCTCCTGCTTCCCTCCTCATTAATAAACACTTACCATCTCCTTCTGGGAAGTATTTTGCTTTGCTAATACAGTCACTTGTTTGACTACGGCATTCTGCTCCTCGTCCTCCTTCTGGAATTGACCACGCTGCCATCCCAAAAACTTCAACAAGGTGAAGATGCACAATTATTTTTTAAGAAACAATCCCAAAAACCATGAATTAAGAAAATACAGATGCTGCTGGCACCTCACACACCACTTGGAAAAGTCACAGTAACAAGATCCTGCTATTACAGGTTGGTCAAGTCTGTAGGATGTATGAGGAAGTCCTGCTGTGCCAGCCCACTGCTTTCAGTCTGCAGAAGTGGGACTTAAACACAAGACAATCTGTGCTGCTGGCCCCTGACCTCATAGCTGTCTGAGGATACAGATGCTTTGTTCTGCAGTTGAAGCGAAGAAAAGTGTGAGCCAACACACATTGATTCTGGACCACTAGGAGGTTTGGGCCTGAGCATGAACTTGAAAGCAAGGTAACGTGACAGCAGAAGGCACCTGAGGAGGGAAATTTCCTACGTGACATATGTGTTGCTGCTCTCCTCAGTTAATCTTGGTGGGAGTGGTAGTGTAACTAATCCAACTGTGAAAATAGTAAGACTTTACAACTCTTGTATGTCTTCCCAAATACTGGAAAAGATATAAAATGTCAAGCCAATACAAAAGAATTATAGGACAGGTGAGCCTGATATCCCTTTTCAAAAAGAAAATTGTGTATGTGTTAAATGTTGTGACATGACAACCTTCACTTGTATGTAAAAGCAAAATCATCTCTTTAACTATGAATTTATGAAATTCATGAAGTCACTGGAAATGAAAAATATTGAACATATAAACAAAAGATGCAAAAAAATCACTTTTTGATATTTTGAGTGCCCATCTTCATGTTTCTTAAGTTTCTATTGAATGTAGAATTTTGTCTTAGAACACTTCTAAGTTAACACTTCTGTGTTAAAATTCTGTTATTGGGAAACTACATAGCAGCTTTTGGCATCAATGAAAAAATTTCATGTATGTTATAAAAAATGGCAACTTGACTGATAAGAAGGAAAAATACTATTTTTTCTATGTTAAGATTTATAAAATATTGTTTATTTATTGTACTGTTTTTCACTTCTACAACTTAGTGCATGTAATATGCAACTGTATAATGTCTACAAATGGATTGGTGGTTTGTTAGTAATTCTCAATGGATATAAAATGCATGCAGTGCTTCTGAAAGACCTCCACTTAAACTATCTCATTAAAATTTTTCTCTTACATTTGTGTAATTTTTATTAAACACAAAAAAAGACCTCTGTCATTCTCAATGCTCCTAGCTTTTATCTAAATAGATGAGTACATTGTTCATGTTTTCTGTTTCCTTTATACTTGGTAATCTGATTTTTAAAAATACAACATGATTTAATTTAAGAAATGTGTGCATATATGCAAGGGAAGATAATAATAGCTGTATTACAGTAGAAACTTGTTAATTTGCATTAATGATAGGGAGAGCTATGCTGAATTACAGAATTTTGCAAATTAGCATCAAAGTGAATAAATAATGAAACCAGAGGGTAGTTAATAGACAAAAGTTTCATTATTTCTTTTTAAAGGTTGTAATTTGGCTATAATTATCTGCATTTTTGTTTTTCTTTTATTAAGAGCTATTGGAATACCTGATGTGTTATGATGCTAAAAAAGATTTCTGCTCCACAGAGTTTACAGTCAAGAGGACACCTGCAGAAAAACAAGTGACCATTCTGGAAAATGCACAAGTGAGCATGACCTGGTGTTCTTCCTCATCATCATCCATATTGCTGAGGTGTTCCAGCAACAATCATGATAATGTTCGTATGCATACTGGAACATAACCTATAGAGAGAAAGTCTTTAAAGTAGACACTGGAAGAAATTGAAGGGAATTTTGGGCTGTTCATACATAAGTAGAATGTAGATTAGCAAGGTTTTGATGTATGATGCAATTAAACTTATCCAAGTATAATTTCCTTTAAATTTAAAAGAATTCAAAGGTGAATATGAATGTACCTTTAAGACTTTTGCAAATAGGTCCTGATACCTTACAAAACTGTAGCAGATTTTGTTTTGACTGCCAAAGGAGATATTTCATGCTAGTTTTTTACAGAATCATAGAAGGGATAAGGCCACCAAGTCCAACCTGCTCAAACAGGGTCATCCTAGAGAACACTGCTCAGGATTGTGTCCATATGGCAAGTAATAAGTTAAACAATACTGGGCTCAGTATTGAACCTTGGGGAACACCTCTAATGATAGATCCTCAACCTGTGCCACTGATAACAACCCTCTGAACTCTGCCAGTTCTCAACCCACCTTGCTATCCGCTCCTCCAGCTCACCCTCCCTGAGCTCACCTATGAGGATGTCATGGGAAACCTTTCTGAAAGCCTTTCTGAAGTCCAGGTAGGCAACATCCACTGCTCTCCGCTCATGTCTCCAGTTGTCCCATCATGCAAAGTAATCAGGCTTGTTAAGCGTGACTTCCCTTTGGTGAACCCATACTGATTACTCCTGATCAGGAGTCTTGTCTTCCACATGATTAGAATGGCCTCCAGAACGTGCTGTTCCAGGTGTGGCTGCCTGGCCTGTTCCTCCTTCTCTCCCTTTTTGAAGACTGGGGTGACATTTCCTGTATTCCAGTCCCCAGGCCTCTCTCTTGACTGCCATGACCTTCCAAAGATGAGAGTGCCATAACAATGATGTGTGTCCATTCCCCTAGCACCCTTGGGCGAATCCCATCAGGGCCCATGGACCTGTGGATGTCAAATTTGGCTAAATTGTCTCTAGCCTGAGCCTCCTCAAATAATGGAAAGTCACCCTTCCTTCAGACCTTCTCTGTGGTCATTTGGGTCAGGGACATCTGTGGGCTGGCCTTGTCAGTGAAGGCTAAAAGACAGAAAGTGCTCCGTATCTCAGCTTTCTTTGAAGATTCAGTTGCAGAGTTTTCTGTTCCATTCAGTGGTGGGTCCACATTTTCCTTAGTATTCCTTTTGTTATTAATTTAAATTATATTGAAATTGAATAATATTCAAATTAATTGAAAAAGTTCTTGTTGTCCTTGACATCCTTAGCAGTATTTAATCCCAAATGGGTATCAGCCTTTCATGTTTCATTTCTGCATACTCTGATAACTTCCTTATATTCATCCCAGGAATCCTGTTCCCTACAACTCACCTATCTCCTGCCTACATATGAGTTTTTATAGGAGTTTCTTGTTCATCCCTGCAGATGTCTTGCCTCTTTTGCTAAATTTCTCATCCATTCTTAATAAATTTATCTCTAGAGCATATTCCCATATGATTATTCCAAGAAGATCCCTGAAGAGGGCAAAGTTTACTGTCCCAAAGATCAAGTGTGTAACCTTTTCATTGCCCGGCTCCTTGCAGGATACCAAACTCCTCGAGCTTGTGGTTGTTGTAGTCAAGGCTTCCCCCAATGCTCACATCTCCAGACTTTCCCTCTTTACCACCATAAGGTCCAGCAGCACACTTTTCTGCACTGGCTCCTCCATTACCTGCTATTGTCTTTATCAGTACGAGAATTGTGGAGAGAGGAAACTTACAGGGTGTATTTTGTTTTTTTTTTACCAGAATGTAAAAATTAGGGCAGTAACACCATAACAAATTCCATCTTATACTGCTTCAGTTACAATGTCAGCAGACATTCAGTCCACTGGGTTGTGTCTGGCCCAGAAATGATTGGTACACAGTTGATATGATGTGTCTAAACTAGAAGTGATTGTGGTTTTGGTGTAAATTTTGACCCAGATACTGTGCTGGGGCACAGCAGGTCACAGTAGTACAGATGGTGTTGGCCACACTGTCTGACAAATGGCTTTGTGGGCCTCCCTACCTTGCTTTCAGCTTGCCAAGTGTTCAGGCTACCTCCAGCCTCCAACTGCCAACTCTTCCATCAAACCTTCTTCTGCCTGACTGTGGATTGTCAGAACCTGATTGAAAAAGAAGCATGGAGAATGTGTGGGAGGCACAGATATCTCTTCAGGTGAACTCTTGTTCTGCTAAATAATCAAATTCTGGGTTTGTTCCCAGGCAATTTCAAGTCATCTACTTTGCATACATGTTAGGTAAGACCCAAGCTCTCCTGAACAAGCTATGTCCTTCTGAGAAAAAAATCATGGAATAGTTCAAGGGATAGTTCACTGGGGATTTCTGTTATCCTCTGTAGAATTGTCAGGAACATTGGTAACACTGTTGCTTTGGAAACATCTTACCTATACTGCACAGCTACAAAATATTAGTAACCCCTGTAATTGATGTGGGGACTTTTTGTGGGCTGTTCCAGAAAAACATGTCACATGTTCATGATAGAAGTCCTCGAGGTGTTCACATCTGCATTATCTAAATGTTAGCTACTATTTCAGTCAACTTGGTCACGTTTGAATAAACTGTGGCAATCATTAAAGTACGAACTTTTACTACAGGGCTGTTGGATACTTCACTGGTTGGCATCACACTGCTTACTTCATGCAGCTATGAAAATCCACTCTGAGAACCTTCAAGTGATGGTTATAACATATTTCATTTGGATTTGGATGTGTCTGTCCTAATCTGAGAGGCAGATGAACTTTTCCAGCAACTCTGTGATCATGTCCTCCCACAGGTACCAATCTGTTGGTACAATTGGCCTTTGTTTGTTTGGATGGCAGTGTGTTTCTTCTTAATTGCCATAAGCAGTGTGCACCAGAACTGCCAGCAGATGAGTGATGCATCTGTGAGACTGTGTGTGCCCCTGCAGCTTCTGCTCTGCCATCCGCTACAAAGAATGGTTCCACCCTGATCATCCCGATGCAAGAATTCATACAAGCAAGAGCACACTGTGGAACTGGAAAATAGACTATTAAAAAAGACCAAAAAACAAAACCAAAACAGTTTCTCATCTAAGTAACTGCGATATTAATTCATTTCTGACAGTTTAGGCAGATAGTGTATCTGACTTTGCAGTATGCTGGAACATTCTGGATTATTTGTCCAACTCTGCAGCAGCTGTTGAGAAAAAGCACCTGTGAAGGAACAGTCTCTGCACTAATATTTGATTTATCTGAAAATGGATCACTTGAACAGCACAGATCATGGAAATGAAATAGCACAAAACTAAGTGCTTGGGAAGATGGGAAATAGGTGCAGTGCAGGAATAGATATTAGGTATACAAAGGGCTATTTTAGGGTCCAGATGTAGAGGAATTAGGGCAAAGCATGATGGGATTTATTATAGTTGGATTTATTTCAAGGACAACTCTCTCTGGTAAGATGTTAGTTTCACAAAATATTTCATGAATTTCAGTCTCCCGTTACAGCAGTCAGAAAACAGAGCAGATGCAGTAAACCATTAAAAAGGGAGGCTCATTGGATATGGATTTTTCTTGCTACTTTAGTGTGCCACTTAATATAAAACCTAATATGGAAAACACTATAAATATGTCACTCATCATAAAGCTGCTTTAAACAATGAGAATGTAGTGACGAGTGTAGGCACTAAAATAACATACACAGTAATTCTGCTCTCTCACCCAAGAGCTGAAGAAAATGAAGTAATAGTAAGACTACAATGGCTGCAATCACTTTTATTTTATTCATGGTCCGCTGAAGTTTGATGCACTTGCTCCTGCCTGTACTACATATTTGTATAACTGGCAGTGTTTTAGTAATGGGAATAGATATGTGTGAATGCAGGATTAAAACTTCCTTTCTTCTCTCAATGCTATTTATATTTCAAACCTTCTTGTGTCTACTCATGCCATAGAAAAATGTAGCTCTCATTTTAGTAATTGTGTTTTTCATTGTCATCCTACTTGTTTTCTCAGTGTACTTCCATAAGTTTTTGTCTTTGATATTTTATTTCAATGTGTTTATCACAACACTTCATCTCAGTTCTTTTCAGCTGAATATTTGACTTGGAGCTGTTACCTTTCTTTACATCTTTATCTTCATTCTTCCCTTTCTATTATTTGTTTATTCTTTACATTATTCTTATTTTCAGTTATTTTTCAGTCCCCTTTCCCTTTCTTCCTTCCACTCAGCTCTTTACTTCTCCTTTTTCTCACTGAATTCTATATCTTTTTCTCTCTGGAGTCCTCTCCTGTCTTTTTCCATCAGCTGCTCATCCAGACTTTTCTCATTTGTGCTTTCTTTTCTTCCCCCACCATCATTTGTTGGATTTTATACCTATAGAAATATCCTCAAATATACCAAAAATGGAGGGGAACTCATAAGCAAATGGTGGAGAACTGACAACTGAGAAAGGGAAAAAGGGCAAACCATGAAGTAGGAAAGTTTACAGGCAAGGATGGTCCATGGTAGCTAAATGTCATTGCCTACCACATTTCATTGAAATCACTGTAGCTTCCTCTCTGAGGGTGAGGTCTGGGTCTAACGTCAGTTGGTGGGAACATGGTGCTACTGATGCCTGGGTTGTGGGTTTGATACCCATATGGGCCATTCATTTTAGAGCTGGCCTTGATCCTTGTGGAACTCTTCCAATGCAGAACACACTGTTCTGTGAGATCTGTGTGATGAGGTGGATTGCTTTATCTGAGACAAGGGGCACAAGGCTGCTGTTTCTGTAAGCTCCATGATAAAGTGGAGACATTTGAATTTTTTTTCTTAAGCTACCCACAATACATCTGAATTTTCTTCTTAGATGCTTTCCTTCCTGCAGCTCAGTGTTGTGAACAAATGCAATATCTGTTGGTGTTTAGTCCAAGTGTCATTCTGGAAACTCTGGTGGATAGTAAGACTGTTAAACCTGGTATGTGGTATCATGCACGTTGTTTTATTAATAAAATTTTTGCAAGATTTACAAAGAGCTGATATGTAGTACCTAACATATAATAATGATGTCATACAGCATGGCATTTCAGGAGCTGGTATAACAGCTAAGTATGGCCCAATTAGTGCTGTAACTGTGTAGCAGCAGAATCAATGTAGAAATCTCTGACAGAATACCTGTGAGGGTAAGAAAGGACAAGTAAGCGGGCATAATGTATTGGTATTAATCAGTAAACATTATGATGCTAGTATATCTCTTCAAGTAGCCCTAGTACAACATATGCTGCATTAGTAGCAGATGTCACAAATTGTGAGGCCTTATATAACACACACTATCTCTACAAACAAATTAAAAAATCACTTCCATGTGAAAAATATATCCATAGCTTAGCATTTTCTCTGCTCTTATTAGGAAACTTTGAATACTAGTGTTGTATTTTATTGGGGACACAGTCAACAGTAGTGGACAAAGACACAGTAGAAGTTTAAGGTTGAAAACAGATCCAATATGTCACATTGTGGAGGAAATACTTTTCCTGCATGTATTTGTTTTTACATTGTAGAGCACTGAGTCTGGGTGGGAGAAAGAGACGCTATAGACAGTGGCTGCAATGATGTTGAGAACATCAAATATAACATTCTCTTCACACTAGATGCTAAAACTGTACTCTGGAAAAAACTGTTAACATTGTGTCTGAAAAGAGTGTGCTTAGCTTATATAAATTAAATCCGGATAATGTCATCCAAGTCAGGTTTCCTTTACTGTATAACTTATTCAGTGTCTCAGAAAAAAATGAATGAGACAGTGTCAGTGTTTACATTGTGACTATTTAGTTCTTTGAAGTTATACGCTTTTTTTGTTGCTTTGGATTGATTTTGACATTAAGATCCGGATGATGCAATTAGCTATAGATACTTAAGATGTTCACATTCTTTGTGACTTTTTTTTTTTTAAACTATGGTCTAAATAAAAGACTGATAGGAGTGTAGCATATGAAGGTTGTATCTTGGAGAAATAAAAATCTACTGGATTGTATTAGAAAAAATTGGTATGAGGACATTACTTCTTTATATACATTACTGATGTATGTACTGGAATGTATATGTTTAAGGTAAATATTTAGATTTTGCAAATATGTTTAGAAAAACTAGAAGGATAATTACAAGCATGAAATTAGCTGTGAAGCCTCCCACCTCTTCCATTCTGTAGTGAAATTTAGAGAGTTTAGAAGCTTAATATATTCAGTAAAATCAAGGTGATAAGATCACGAACTTACTTTTTAATTTCTTCCCTGAAAGACAATAAATTTTACCTTGTCTGTAACATAAAATGGTCAAGATGAATAGTTGCCATGCAAAAGTATGTCTGCCCATATCCTGAGCAAAACATAAAAAAGAGTCTGATCATAATTTATAAACATGCTCACGGCCAGTGAATTTCTGACACTGGGGAACTTTTGAGTCTGGTTTAGGAATGCAAAATGTAGATTTTTCTCCAGGTGAATGAAATCCAGATAAAATGTTAGTTTTAAAAGTTTAAAGAATTTAGTCCTGCTCTCTTGAGAGGGCACAAAGATCACTTCCAGCTGACTTTACTACCATACATTACAGTTATGTTCACCAATAGTTCTGTCTACTGAGATTTATTCATTCACCTGGAAGTAGGTTTGAATAAGTAAGTGGTGGATATCTCCGTGCTTATAGTAAAGCCATGGGTACTCTGAAGAATATTAGGTCATATGAGAGAGATCTTGAATTTACTAGTTGAATCATTTGAACTGGGAGTGAAAGCAGATGCCCAGTTGTAGCAGACAGAAGAGTTCAGACAGAGATGCCTGGACTTCCATTTTCCTTCGAGATCTCCAGTGGAGAATTGAACACTCTGTTTGGTGGGCAGCAGACCAGCAGCAGAAAACTGCTTCTGACTATCTGGGATGCTCACTGGATGAGCATCAGAACAGTGGATATTATACCAAACTGAAGTGAGACTTCGAGCCATTATTTGACTGGACAGCTCTTATTTAGAATTTCTTTTAAAAATTGCTATTCATATCAAAAGACATTTTCTCTTTCTTTATTTTTTAAATTTTCTTTTTATTTAGGCAAAAATATTTTTAGTGTTTATAGGACTGTGAATGATTTGACATAGAATTCCTGAATGTCGCTGGAGAAGAAAGAAGTTTTAGGGAGTATGATAATGTGTCAGTGGTCTGAGCCACAGCTATATTTATTTGCAAAAATTGGACTCTTCAACTAAACAAATGCATATAAATAATTATCCCAATCTTCCTGCTACCAATATTAAGCAGATACTGTTGAAATGATAAAATGTGTTTCCATTCAGCCATAATTCTGGAGAAAATTAAACTTATACCCCAAATCAAAATATGTCTAAATGGAGGGGTAAGGGGGGAAGTACATCGGAACTTTTAAAAAAGTTTTTTAAGCATCCCCCAAGTGACTGTTTTCTACCTTTTACCCAGTTTTAGGATGAAAGAACACATTGAGAAGATTGAAAAAAAAATATTGTTTCAATATTAATAGGTGAAAAAATGCAAGATGAATATATCAACAGATTAGTGTCTCTGACATCACACCTGGATAGAATGTCATGTTGGATTGTGCAGAATTCCCTTACCTAAATACAAAGAAATGCTACAATGATGACAAGAAAACATCAATTAAATCTGTTCAAGTCTTGTTTATTGAATAATTGAACTTTAAACCTAAACTGATGAAAAAAAAATTTATATTGATAAAATATTTTCCTAATAAAATATATATATTTATTTTATAAATAAAATATGTGGCTCTGGAACAATGTGATTCATGTTTAAAAATAAGGTTATACAAAAGCAATGTGGTGTGTACTAAATGAACTAAAGACAGGTTACGTTACGTGTGTCAAAGACTATGACTGGTGGAAAACCTTCTGAATCAAATGAAAATTTTCTTCCTTATGGGTTAATGCAGGTTGTATGTCTTGGTTCACTGCCACTCATTCTCTTTGTCAATGTCCTAGAGAAAAAGTAAAATATTTAAAACCATCAAATCTTCCAACTGTGGGTTTTGAAAACAAAAATGGTTGAGGGCAGCTGTTGTAGCAAGCCTCGTACATTCAAACAATGTATATTTTAACACACTCAAATTCAAAGTCTTTGATCTTAGTCCAAAGAAAACTCACTGTTGTAAAGCATATTTCTTTCCTTGCATAATTTTGTAAATATTCTGGAAAATTTGAGAATTTTCAAATACTTTATAAAGATAAAATGAGTACATTCTTGCTCTACACCTATCTTCCCTACCTTATTAAGGCATGAAAAGTATGCAGATTTCAAGCAATATCTTTTGATGACTGGTGAGGAGTCCTTCTTAGAGAAAGCCAGTAGGAAGCAAACACAAGCCTTATGGATCAGGAGGGATTTTGTCATACTCATTCATCTTGATTTTCCCATCTAATTGTGCATGTCCTTTTTGTTCTTTTCTCCTGAAGTACAAGCATTCTTTGTGTCTGAAGGGGACCAGTTTCTGTCTACATAAGTGTTTGAAAATCAACTTCCACAAATCCATCACCTTCGAAGGAAGTGTTACAATTAAATTATAAAGTGCTGAAATCAAGTTCTTCCCTGTGATAGAGGCAGAAAACCACAAGGTCCTGCCACCTGCATCATACAGTTAAGAAACTGACTCCAGCAATCCACCCAGCACCTTCTGTGAGGTTTTGAACTTCCAGCTGTCAAAGACTTCCATGAGTTATTTCACAGCATCCGGAAGTGAAGGAAATTTATGGGAGAAAGCATTGTTTGTGATGTACTTAGCTAAAGAACTTAGGCTGAATTTTATTAAGTAGTTTCATTCTGATTAAGGAATCAGTCAATGTCTTTCCATATGATTCTGTAGAATTGAGATCCAATGAATAAAATATTCCACTTCATCATAAAATATGATGTTTATTAAATGCACATCTAAAAAAAAAAAATTACTGGATACATGCAGAGCTTGCAGTGTTATTAGGTAGGACTGGATTAATCTGATTCTAGGAGAGTTTATCTGTAAAAGATAACTTATTATGCTGTTGCAGGATATGTTATACTGGCACTGCATCCACGATTTTATTGTGACGATTACAGCTTTCAGTAGTAAAGCAACAAACTGCATAAAAGTACTCTGAAATTGCATTTTTGAAATTCCATCCCTACCTACAACTATAAAGTCTGAAGAACTGAAATTTTAATAAAATAACTCAGGAGTATTTAATTTTCCTCTACTCTGGATCTGCTACCTTATTATAACTATTCTCTAAGCTATTAGATGTTCAGTCCTGTAAAGCCTGCGCTTGATCTTCAGAATGTGCAGAGGTGCCCAGGTATGAGTGAAGAAAGCATGGGAAAGCAAAGGTGTAAAATGCTATTGACTTTGTTGTGTTAGTTACAACTTCAAATAAGAATGCCCAATCTTACTCTCTCTGTATCCTCAGTAACAGGAGGGAGAGATGAAGGAATAGAGTTGATTTAATTGCGCAGACATAAATAAAATTTTCAGGCCAGGAAAAAGAAGCCATTGCATTAACACTGGACCATTTTCTAGTACATCCATCCACGTAGAGAAGGAGCTCATCATCCCAATATGACGTAAAATCAATATCTTGCAAAAGTCAGAAATTAGGTCATGAAAGAGCAATGTGTTGTATCTACAAAGGTTGCATATATCCAGTTTGGTATTTAGGATATCAGACTAGTGAAGGGGAAAAAAAAGGCAAAAAACTTTCTCATTCAGAAATGTGCAACAATGTGAGACAAAATAGGCATTTAACAGGGCTCTGTGTTTTTATTAAGACGAATTTTGATGGGTTTGAAGATCTCTACTTTCTGCAATAATCACTTCAATGAAGTACTTAGAAAAATCATATTTAGCAATATTTCTGTTATGACAGTAATTGGTAAAAAGAAGCAATACTGAAGAATGCTTGTGGATACTGAGGGTGCAATATTTATTACATGTCAATAACATTTTCTAGGCTACTACTTGCACAACTCTGACCCTGTAAAAGGAGAGAGGATGATGAGTTTCTTTATAATGAGGGAAAAAAATCCTAGTGATTATTTATCTGTAGTAACTTTTGGAAGATTTCTATCATTATAAATTAAACTGGTAAAGAAATATTTATGCAACAGGAAATTCCATGGGATTGACATAATAAAAACCTCATTAAATCAAGTAATTGTACAGTGTAGTGGATCTTTTTTTCATAAAGATTTTTATTGCATATGTCAAGCCTTTACTTAATGATATTAATGTTACCTATCTGCATTCAATTCATTTGCACTGAAGTATCTCAAGGTGAAATTTGGCCATGCAGGACAGGTTGACGTGGGAATTAGTCCATTTTTAGCACTGGGTTTTGTAAACAGATTCAATCCCTTTACATCCTTCCAAATGGAACCTAGTTCAGTGGTCATTCTACCCATGAGGCACTGTCATGGAATCACAGAATCTTCTGAGTTGGAAAGGACCCACAAGGAAAAATGAGTCCAACTCTTAAGTGGCCTGTACAGAGAATTCAGCCCATGGCGTTGGCAGCCTCAGCACCATTCTTGACCAACTGAGTTAATCATCCCCACTCTTGCTTTTCTAACTAACCACCTCACATAACATAACAATGGAAAAAAATAGCTCTTCCTTCCTTCCCCCCCCCCC
>VYXF01013111.1:1142839-1263797 GCA_013397295.1 Polioptila caerulea | reverse complement strand
CCCCCCCCCCCCCCCCAGAACCTTCACTTCAGAGTAAGAGTGAAATCAGAACTTTTACAAGCAGAGAACTCTACCTGAGTAACAGTTTGAAGGGGCCTTATTTGGATCCTAGTCCGAGCTGATGGACCAAAGATTTGAACACGTTCCAAATGAATATCTTAATCACTGAAATATTGCCTATCCAGAGAGTGAGTGTAGAGCTCTGGTTCTCATTCTGATTTGATCAATTCCTTCCTGAGCCTGAGCAACATTTACGGTCAAAATTCCTTCTGTACAGGAGTTAGAATTAAGTTTGAAAATTTCCTGATAAGTTCAAATACATAGACAAAGGTATGGGGTATGGTCTTAGTTACAGAACTAGGAGTTATTGTATTATTTTCCTACTGCAGTATTAGTATTAGTATTAGTATTAGTATTAGTATTAGTATTAGTATTAGTATTAGTATTAGTATTAGTATTAGTATTTATTAGTATTAGTATTAGGTAGAAGGATTACTTTAATCACTCTGTGTTGATTGGGACCATTAACTCTGAGTTGAGTTTTAAAATGAAAATGAGAGAAAATAGAATGTCTTCTTTAACATTGATTTGTGGTGGAAAATGTACATGGTATGCATGTCTAATGTAATAAAGGTAACCATGAGGCACATTACATGGTTACCTAAATATCTTATTTGTAACAAGATCATTAGGATAGTGATTTCAAGCAAATGGAGATGTTTGTGTGAAAGAGACAATAAGAAAAGGTGAAACTGTGGCTTTTAATGAAACTGCTACTAAATATGTAATCTCAGATATAAAAGAAAATGAAGCAGAAAAACAGAACACAAAATTAAAAAAGGATGCATGTTACAGGAACAAATTTGAAGGCATTTACTTTGTATCACAATCTGTTGTTGCTGTTGTTAGTATTGAAATTCAGCTGCAAGTCATTGACTGAGAATTCCCCTGGGAGAAAATGTCTCCTGTTGCTCCACTCAGTCTCAGCAGAAAACA
Source organism: Polioptila caerulea (assembly GCA_013397295.1). Classification (NCBI taxonomy): domain Eukaryota; kingdom Metazoa; phylum Chordata; class Aves; order Passeriformes; family Certhiidae; genus Polioptila; species Polioptila caerulea. The sequence goes on along the minus strand of VYXF01013111.1, from coordinate 1,262,801 downwards.
GGGGTGTGTGTGTGTGTGTGTGTGTGTGTGCGTGTGTACTGAAAACACTGCTACAATATATATATTTCCATCCAGTCTGGGATCTATTCAGAGAAATGGCTGAACCAGATCTAAAATAAACACACAAGTGATATTAAAGCTGCAGTGTGAATTTGTGTGTGGCATATGATGCTGAAGAGTTATGCATAAACAACACAGAGTAGATAAAATTCCTAAATCTCCATGGGGTATACAGACTTTCACATGCATTCCAATACATTTTTATCAAAGTAATTTAAATTTATTTATTTTATTTTGCCTGTCCTCCCAGTAACATGTATTCAGTTGGACAAAAACACTGAATGTTTTTGTCTAGCTGAATTATCTCTATTAACTTCCTTTTGACTACCGATATCCCTGTGAATTTTAAAATCAGTGCCTGAAAATTGTGATCCAACTCATAAGATGAAAATGGGATGAAAATGTGATAGGAAGCTATGAAGTCAGAAAGCCTTTCTAAGAGGAGGTTAAATCCCACTGTTACCAGACTGGTGATCTGGTAATGGTGGACAATACACTGATTTCATAACAGCACTGCAATTGAAGCTGGATGCAGCACCATGAAGGTTGAGCCCTGCTGTACTACCCTGCACCCACACACGCCTCTGCTCCTCTTACCGTGTCACTGTGCCCTGGCCTGCCTCACACTTCACTCACCACAGTGTCAAGGAAAACTGTCCTGGGACAGCTTTGGTTTTGGAACAGAGGCTATGTGGCTTTGACAGACACTATATATAATTTATTTCTAATTTGTTCTTAGAGTTTAAGGTTTATTTCTTTTAAATCTTGACTAGTAGATTTTATAGTTGCCTCTGAATTTCTATATGATAATGAAAGCCTTGCAGGAGGAGCCTCTAATGTCAGTAATGAGAGACCTACAAAATGTTTACCCAAGCTGAAACTGTCCTTTCCTGAAAAGGCTGGTAAATAACTCACCTCCTTCAAGCTTCCTGCACATGGATGATGAGTGCTTCCACTGACAAATGCTAACACAGAGTTGTCTTCATCTCAAAACTATGTGTAAGGTAGGGGAGAAGGGGAAAGTACAATCTGCATAATTCTCAAAGAAAATCTACAAATTTATGACTTCTAATGTTTGGCAGAAGGGAGGTAGCACATTAATCTTTTTCGTTTTGCATAATATTTTTGAAATCTGTAAATACAATATGCCTTGCCTTTCCTTTAGCATTTGTGTTTATTTCATAGGTATCACCACTGAATGTGAATTACAGTTTGAAAATCATTAGTCTTTTATCTTAATTTTAAAGAAAAGTATCAAAAGGAAACAAAAGCCCCACACTGAAGAGCAGAAGACAGTCACAAGACATCCACAATTTTGTGAGAATGGTGTACTGTTAGTGAGAGAATATAATTTTATATCTCCCTCATGTGGAGTCTTACCCAGTGCCAGTAACAGTATAAAATTGGATTAGACAGACATTATCTCTGATCCTGAGTAGTAGTACCTTTTTTTTGTCCTTAATTTATTAGTGATATATTCGTGAAAATTTGGTTATTGATGTTTGCCACTGAAAGCTCTGATTTCAGGATGTCCCTTTGGACTGTGACAATAGGTTACAGTCCAAGGGGATTAAGGATGTCAGACTTTGGGATGACAGAAATCTCTCCAGACTTTCCAAGTTAACTGATTCTCACATCCCTCAGGCTCTCAAATATATATACAAAATGAAATGTGCACAGCTCTAAACAAGTGCTTGTAGTAAGAAATATTTAACATTTATGTAAAAACTAAAATGTCTAGGCCTATACACAACACTACAGTAATGTCTTCAAACATCTTATCATTAGGAAATATCTCGTATCAATTATCCATCTGGAGATTAGCTTGTGTTGCTGACACTGTGAAAGAGAAATGTACAGCTGAAATAAGCAGGACTATATTTTTTTAAGTGATTACATGTTATTTAAAAAAAAAGTCAAGAGACAAGAAGAGAAAATTTGATAAAACTCATATACATATATGCATTAATTTTATATATATATACAAACAAACACACACCACACACACACACACACACCACACACACACAAACAGAGTATTTGTGAACTGTGAAATAAATGTTCTGAAATCAGGTAGACAGCTCCAGTATATCTCATAGGTGTTTGAAGGAAACACAGTTGAACTGTAAGGCACCTGACTACTGATACTTGCAAACAAAATGAATTCAACTGTTGTAATTTTCCCCAAGTTCCATGGGTGCTTGAGAGATTGCTTTTTATTGTTATTGTGTTTTAATTAATTCAACTGATCTAAATATATTATTTCAATGCAGATACTACTACAAGTAACACATAAGAAAATAAGATACCATCCAAATAAGTGTAAATTCACCTTCATAAAACTACTGCAACTTTCTGTCATTTTCTCTATAAAAAACTATGTGCTTAATCATGTGAAAATATTGGTGTTTTCTCCTAGGAAATGTGACAAGAACCTTGATTGCATAGAAATTGGATAGGGAAAAATGCCATTTCTTCAGTGTCAGACTAACTGCTGCTGCAAGAAATATTGGATGCAGAATATGGTTTTTTGTTTGCTTTCCCCATTTTTTGGTGCTTTCCCCATTGTTAATTTTTTTTTTCCAACTGAGGAAGAGATTTAACTATGTAAACATTAAACATAGTTTTTGATGTGTCTTTATCTCTCTGATTCCTCTGTGTTGCCTTCCATCCTAATAACTGGGCACTAATACGCAGGATCGATTTTTGGAAAATACCACTGACAGTGAATTTAAGACAGACCGTATTTATCATGACTCTGTGTAGCCCTCTTTTTAAGATTTCCTTGAGATCTACAATAGACACCAAGCTCTGTTCAAAACAATATAGTTTTGAGTGTTTATAGCAGAAAACTTACTTTAATTTGCCCAATCTAAGACCTCCAGGTCTGCAAATGACTCCTGGGATATGCAGCCAGAATTGTTTGAAAATTTGGTTTGCATTTGGTGTCAGGAACTGTAGCAGAACACAACGCATTGAGGCTTTATGGGCTACTTCTTGAGCCACAGGACCAAAGGAATATGGGGAAAGGCAGCTGTAGGATGTTTTAACCCTTGTCTGTCTGAAGGACTGGAAGCCAAAAAAGGCAAAATGAATAGAATCTGGGTTGGAATCAGATACTAAGAGACAAACAGCAGATGACTAATGAGGTTAGTGCTGGACTCCAGGAAGACCAGGACTAGCTGGAATATAGAAGAAAGAACTAATGAACAGGGATAGGAAAATAGAGACGCATGGCATGTAAAATTGGTAAAGAGATAAAGCATGTGGAGAAGGAAAATAGCCAGAGAAACAGACTGAGCCAAGGAATTGGGAAAGAAAGGTGAGAAAAAATATGGATTGGGGGTGAGGCTAATTTCAAAGTGGGACTTATTTCAGCAAAAGGAAAGCAAGAGAATGATTGGCTGAAATGATTGACAAAAGATTGAATAAAAAGCTAATTGTAAGTGGGATCGTTGAAGAACTGTAAGAGATGAGGGAAAGGCAGGATGAGAATGGAATTGGAGACTAAACCAGCAAAAGATAGAATTTTCTGGGAAAATATGTTTGATTTGTAAGGAGAAACCTGTGAGACCATGCTCACAGAATGGCGAAGTGATCTCGCAGGCCCTGGGGGGAAATAAAAGAGAATCAGAACTAAGAAATATGTCAGGAGGATCAAACATGGCACTAAACCAAAGTGGAGCCCATGGCTTGGAGTGATTCAGTTCTCTATCAGCTACTCTTTGTGAAATCTTTCTGTCAGGTGTCCTATAGCTGATCAATATAGGACCTTACAGAGGTTAATAATCTACTCTTTTACTTATTCTATTAGAACAGGTGTCAAAAATGGGCGTGGATGAGCTATATTTCAATTCAAAATTGCAAATAGAATATACAAGTGAGAAGATAATTAATTTTAATTGTATAAATAATATATGGCAAAGGTATTTTTCTAGATATAAATTAATTTAAATTTAAAAAAAAATGTGACTTGTGCAAACTTCAGCATGTAAAATCAAAAGAATTTCAGTGCATTGCATTGCTGGGTAAGCTTAACCAAACTCCTTTCTAGTAAGTTTTTTTTTTTCTCATGAGTGTATATATCAGATTTATATACAAGTTTATCACTATGGATGATCTGAGTACAAATACACTGTTGCCAGACTGCTAAACAGAACATCAATCCCATCAGAAAATTCATATATACAAATCCAAATGTAATAGTGAGAAAGGAATTAAAGCCATGGAAAATATTTTCATGGCCCTTGCCTTCCTATTTTATGGGGCACTCACCTGTCTCTGTATTAGCTGAGTCCACCAACTATGTTATTATCCTGTTTCCTGCAGTATTTTTTAATTTTTAATTTGTCTTGTGAGAAGGACAGCAGGGATGCTGGGTATCCAAAAAGTCTCTGTGGAAGTTCAGTAGCCCGGAAAGGTAAGTGTCCAGGAATTCAAGGCAGCTGGACTATCCAAAGATAACCAGTGTGAGGAAATGGGCAGTATGGGCATTTACCATCTGGACAGCCTGTGAAGGAAAGGAGAGAGGTACCAGGAAACTGTCCAAGTAGGAAATATGGGTGTTCTGCCAACGTAGGTGCCTGTGAATGAGACAGCTTTGAGGAGTAGATGGCATCGTACGTGATACCATGGCAGAAAACTCAATGATTTGGCTGCCACACTTGGATTAGTCATTTCTATTGAAAACTGTGAGCAGCCTTTGGGATTTGTTTGTACTTGTATCATTGGAGGCCTGATAGACAGTACTATCAGCTACTCTAATATTTACCAAAATGTGGCAAAATCAGAATGCTTAAGACAACGTAGTTCTTGGCAATGATACAACAAGTACAGTTTCCTTGGCAAGCTAAACCAGAATCTTGTTAGCCAGAACACATGATTAGTTTGATAGAAAAGTGGAGAAATAAAATGAAGAAAGAAAACAAATCTAGAAACAGGGGTAATAAAGGAAACCCAGTTCCAACAGGTGGCATTATTCAACAATCAGCAAAATCTCATCAAATGTTTTATTTTGCTAGCCTGGTCCACTCAGGGTGCCTGATATAATATGATATGGTGAAGGAAGTTCAAATACAGATATGCCCAATCCTAAAATCTAGGAAATGGTAGTCTGGAAAAAGTAGAAATGAAATTGAGACATCAGCACCCATTTGATCATTGTCCAATTAACACTGCCTGAAAAGTGACATTCAACTCTCATAAACATCAATAAATTTAACAGTTTTTAGAAATATTACAAGTGCACCTTCCAGAGGTATCTCAGTTTATTCCAGTATTATGTGGTGTTCTGGAAAGAAACCTGCAAGTCTGTTTATTGCATATCTTTAAATTTCAGCAATCTATTTGGCATGCGAGGGTTTTTTTTTTTTCCATATCACTCTTTTGCCTATCTGACACAAAATTTTATGTAACAGGCTGAAGCAGCCCTGAAATTGTGAGCTGGCATTTGTTACTTTGGACTACTTAGCACACAGTCTCTTGCACATTCTATCTCTAGAACAAGAACGAACTTTTTAAGTCCATCAGCTCTAACAATTGAGATGTGGGCAAATGATGACGGGCTGTTACAGTTCACTGAGCACCTTTCTTTCTTTCTGAAGACTCATCTAAGTCATCTCCTTCCCTATCACTCCCCCATAACGTCCCAGTCCCACAGATAATTTCATAGACAGGCTATCCATTACAGCACTTGAGAAAAACAAAACATGGCAAACTAAAACCCCAAATCTCTATTGGAATCATCATGGAAAAGCAATATTTCACCTTAGATGATTTTTGTTACCATAGGTTAATTTCCATACTATGGGACATCCCGCCTGGAATTTCAAAATGAAGGACATACTGTTTTGAATATTCTGACCAAATATGACTGAACGATTAACCCTGAAAAAATACTGTCTAGCATGAAATAGAATACCAAATATCTTTTCTTTCCCCATCTAACCTTTCTAGCTGTGATTTTGGTCACTTAGCTAAGGTGGTATGTTTCTGAGGCTTGTAGCAGCCTCAACCTACTCTGTCCATAGCTGTTTCAAAATAATGATTTCTGCTTTAATGATTAGATTTTCCATTTCAGTGCTATGTGTCTGTTTGTGTACTTGTCCCTTCTGTGCATGCTTTGTCAATGTAATTAAACATTACAAATGCCCATTACAATATATGCTGGAGGAGAATACTCCCAGCAACACTGCCAGATGCGATCCTCCGGCTCATATCACTGTAGTTAATGCACAGACCTTTCAGCAACTGGCACAAGGGAATGCATCACTCCTCTCATCCACCATGCTGTATCCAAATATTTTGTTTCCTTTGGCCAGCTTTAATGCTCTTTCTTCTCACATGGGTCTTGTTTTTCAATAGTGAGTTCTGTACCCTTTCTGTCTCACAGCAGATAAGATGTCTAGAAAGAGTCCTCATTAAAAGGCTGTTGGCAACCCATGGAAATGAATGAGGTAGCACCCAGACAGTAGGGACACTGAGATGATGAGAATGTGAGAAAAAGAAATGGTTACTTGTGTTGGATTAGACAGTAATTTCTCTTTGCTGATTTAAAACTTTACTTGGATGATGATTAGATTTTCATAAGGTGGTGTGATGTTGTGTTTTCCTTTTGGAAGACTGAGGTAGCTTCAGTAGCTTTTAAGGAGCCCCTATGTATGCCCTAGGCTGCCCATGAACACTAAAGATTTATCTACCACCCACCCCCACCCCCATCCCATGATAGAACAGCTGGCCTGAGCTCTTCACACACAGAGAGAGGAGACAAAAATACTCCTTATCATCTACTGCTGGTAGCTGTGATACTTTTGGATGTCAAAATAAGATTGCAATTTGTGTGTCTGAGAGATGAGCTTACCTCTAAACTCAATGGACAATTTCTGTGTTTTAATTCTTTTGCCATAAATGATGCTTCTCTGAAACAATCGTTTAAGTGATGAGACAGAAAAGAATTAATCAAGTACTCCACTCAGTAGAGATATATGGTATGCTGGACTTCAAAACAACTGTAAAGAGAAAGCAGTGCTTCTAATTAATACTTTTATGTAGTTAAAAAAAAATAAAAATCTGGCATGCAGAATAGAGAGAAACACAAAATGCAAAAGTTCTCTTGTTACAGTTCTTTGGTCTAATCTTGAGAAAAGATTGGACTGGGTATTTTAATCTTCTTATTTATGATCAATCTGTTCATTTTACTGCATTCAGTTGTCAAAGAGACTGTGTTCTTCTGCTACAGAAGACTGCAAAGTGTTGCTCTGTGGAATTGTCCTAGGTAAGAAGATTTTTCCTGTGAGAAGACAGTATAACAGATCATCCTGTACTGGTTAGTGGTTCTCTTTTGATATGAGTAAGTTTTTCACTGAGATAATTATTTTGAGAAGAAGAGGTTGACATTTTCCTAAAAACAAATAAAAATTTCACAACAGGTGTCAGTTGCTTGTGAAAGATAACTTTACATCTGTGAACACTTAGAAAGGGATTTGTCTAAGTTCAACCCAAAGAAGAGCAATGACACTCCTTTTGAGTTCAAAAGCTTTACCTGTATAAAACCCCATACTATTAAAATAACATAGACTGAGTAAGGAGAGAAGTAAGGCATATCCTGAGTAAAGAGTTTCTTCATGAAAAGGCTGCCTCTGTCCTTTCAGAGTAGGCACCTCAGTCAGTCAGTCAGTCACTCTTTAACAGGAATAATTTACAAGTGAGATCTGTAGACAAAAAAGTTTTCCCCTCCACCCCAGTCCTTCTACCCTATCATGTCATACTTTCACCAGGTTTCACGAGATAGCTTCTTTTACCAGTACAGACACAGATATTAAAGGTAATTCACACTTTTGAACCAATGTTTCTTTGCCTAGGGTCTAAGAGTTCATGTGGGCTTCCCTCTCAGGCCTATCTCGTCATGGATTCTCCTTTACACTTCTCTTACAAGTTGTGACTCTAAAATATAAACTCAGGTTTGGGCTAGACAGTGTCAGATTAGGGATGCTCCCTAGTTCAGGATGGCTCCATTTTTCTGTGAGGAGACCTGAGCTTGATTTAGCTCTATTTACACCAGCTTAGATGCTACAGCAGCTCTGAGGAGTTGAGAGTGCCCATACACTGCCCATGCTTTTGGTATAAAACCCTTATCCCTAGGGGCTGGACTAAGTGGGAAGTGTCTATCCCAAGGCTGTGAGGGCTCTCTCATCAGACAGCCTTCATGGAGAAGCTGTGGCTCCAAGCCAGCCTGTCTGTGACCCTGGGGCATCCTGAGGGCAAAGTGTGTAGGAGTGAAACTGCCCCACAAAGTGCAGTTTCCCAGTCCAACTAAGCTTCAGTCTGATTTCCTAGATTTCAGTTTGCTTTTGAATTAGCGAGTTCCAATAAGCTGTTTCTAAACATGATACTTTCCTCGCACTGTTGCATGAAAACCTCCATCATCCTAGGCAAAGGAGAGTTGCAAAGATCACCAGCTAATGAAATAGAAGTAATTAATTTAATCAATTAAAGAATTTATTTATCTTTTTTTTTTTTCCCCAGAAAGGTTTTGCAAGGATAACTCGGGGGGAAGAGGGCAGGAGAAAGAGAGATTTCCTGATGAGATTTGTATTTACCTCCTGGAGAAAATGTTCTTTGAAATAATTTAAAGCAGCAAAATAAGCCAGTACATTGAAGCAAACTAGCAAGCCTTTTTTATCAGCAACACTTGCATCATGAATCACAGTCTGTGTCATAAGTCAAGAGAGAACAAGATCCTGCTGTATATTGTTGGCTGTCTCTCTCGCCCAATATTCATTCTACAACACTTTATGCCTGTGTTCTGTTAAAATAAAATGTTGAGCACACTAAAATATGTGAAGAGCAATTTTTATTTCTATTTTAAAAATGTGTTAATGAATAGAAAGAAAGCAAAGCATATCTTGATATAGTTTGGAGGATTTAGCAAACCAATTTCCAACAATATTTAAAAGTGCCTTATACTCTCAGTTTTAAAAAAATCTCAATGTCGATATCTAGGACATTGAAACAGTGAATGCTTCTGGAAAAGATATCTCTTAAATTCAGAAGAGTTTATGTACATGTGCATTTAAATAGTTGTGGTGCAATTTTCAACCAGCTCTGCAGATACCATGAACGTTTGTGTAACCCCTTTCTGTTTCTGGCATTTTTAGGTAATTTCTTTCCTGTTTTCTGTAATTTGTTTTTTCTCCATTTCTGTTTTCCTCTACCCATCCATCTTTTCCTCCAAGCTGATCTTTAATGCCAGCTGAAGACCAACATGAAAAGATATGATTTTATTAGAATAAATTTGTCTGATTTTTATTATGATGAGAGATGTGAAGCTTATTTGTCCCTTGGAGATAATGATTAAATGTCTCCTTGCTTTTGCGTTGAAGAAAAAGAGTCTGAAGTTGAACAGCAATGCTGAATTTTTGCCCATGGGTCTATTTATCTTGAAAATTTAAACTCACAACTGCACAAATTATCAGTATATAATATAAATATTTTTGGTAAATCTTATTTTTTTTTTCCATTTGACTTTATAAACATATGAAATTTAATACAAATTTGAAAGAATCTTCATTGTTTAATTATAAAGTTGCATTTTGATATTTCTCTCTGAAGAGATAATTTTTCCCACAACTAATTGTTACTATGGTGCATGACAGATTGCCTTTAGACATTTTGTAACAGCAAATGCATAAAGGCAAAACAAGTACATTTTTGCAGGTTTTCTAACCACAAATAGCACGTACCTCGTAATCTCTGAACAGACTCAAAGTATCACCCTTCAGCAGCTAACATGCTGGAATAAATTTAGGAGCAGGGAGTACTAGATAGGCACACTTATGCTGAGCTGGTTTTACCTAGAATCCAGGTCTTTTTTCTTTTCCCAGCAGCTCATATTGGAGCTCAGGGCTGATAAGGTGGCACAGGGTGTTGGCAGGTGCTGGAATAAGCATAGTTAAAGGGATTTCATAACGGAAGCTTCTCATGGCTCCTCAGGCGTGCCACATGCTCTGAGGGTGCACTTGGTCCTGCAGCCGTTCCTGAGCAGATAGCAGAGAAACTTTCCATTCTGTGAAGTCTTGAGAGAAGATAAAGGAGAAAAATAGTTTAAATTTTCTGTTACATATTAAATCATGTTTCTAAATTTTCCCCCTGTAGCTTAAATTACACTTAAATTACTTCAATAGAATTTGACTAACACCACATACACCTCAAACCGTTTTCAGACAGTACTTATATGGGAAATTTTATGAAAACTATTGCTTTTCTAGTTAGTCAGCATATTATATCATAGCTTATAGAAGTGGCAATAAAACAGAAAAGAAATACAGTTTTTCATCACAGATAAAATATACAGCTCTAGAAATTACTTAAATGTTTTATGTTTATAGTATTGAGATCACTAATACTTCTTGGAATTTAAAGACCTGTTATTTTATTGTATTAAATTATTTTTCATCATATCCTACAGGATAAGATGTTGTGAGTGATTTCAGTCTTCTGTCTGTATTAGGAAGACAGTTCTATCCATATAAAGACTGATATTTTATTCAACACAAAAAAATAAGTTTGTTAATGTGCAGTCTGAGACTTATATAAATCTTGATGTTTCCTGGAACATGGAGAGGGTGTATGTTGAATACTTCCATAGGAAATATTTTAATCTGTTTATGATTTATGAATATTTTGAGAGGAACACAACAAAATTGTAACTATCAGACTGTCTCTAGACTTGATGTGCCTCAGAACTGAGCAGCCTTGGGTGTGTCAGTGAGAGGGAGCAATCAGCCTTTGGCAGTTCAGTTCTCAGTGTCGCCAACATGCCATGATATCAGTTCCAGCAGGGGGAAGCAATTGGTTTATTAGAAAACTTGGATTGGTGGAAAGTTACCTGAAAATTTTGAAGATCTCAAAGTAGAAAGGCTGAAACGCGGCATATGCGAGTGAAAGCCGTGGTAGGTGTGTAAGAGGTAATTGACCAAAATATAGGGCTGGTACTTTCCACATTTTTCTACTTTCCTTTATATTATATTGTGTGTGTATATTTGTACTTAAAACCGATTGTGGTGTGAAATTACCTCTTTATTATTTTTAGTTTACTATTAGCATAGCTACTACATTAAAATTCTTTCCAAGTTGTGCTTACAGCAAATGCTATGGTGTGACCAGGTGTGTTGACTCTGCATCTCTGCATTGGCACCATAGAGGGGTCTTCTTGTGAAGACCTTACACCTGGCTACCATTTCTCATGGAAAAGTGTGGAGCCTGTCCTAAATGGGCCATGAGATGCCACTGGCAGGAGATCCCTGGCTGTTGAGGCAGGTGTTTTGTAGTCATGGTCCATTCCACACCCATTGTGGAGTTTCCAGGTGGAGGGGCACCACTCAGGCACGCTGGGCACTCAGCCTGGCACAGTGACCTAGCAGCAGGCAGTGCTTAGCAGGCACTGGGGCCAGGGTGGAGATTTCTGAGCTTGTGCTGTCCAGAGGCATGCACTGTACACACAGTGTGTGAGGTGTGATGCCCTCCAGATGGCGAATCTTGCTGTGCCATCTGAGGTACTGCCATGCTCCACTGCGTGCTCAAACAGCTACACAATATTTGTGGCTGGGGAATGCAGTCTTGCAGTGTCCTCAGAGTGCATCAACAATTCAGTGTAAATGCAACTACAGGCGAGTGTAGTGCAGGTATGGCCCCTGAGAACATAATGAACTTTATTGATGATTTAGCTACTTAATACATTGCATATTGTTAAAGAAGGAGATATATCCTACATACATCGTTATCCATCACTGAATTATGCTGGCTTGGTGGATGGCTGTTTTTAGAAATCCAGGACTTGATTTTATGTACCAGTATTTATTGCTACACTGGGTTTTGTCCCTGCCAAGTGCTCTTGTGTCCTTATCACTGCTTTACATCTATTTACATTCTGTTAGAGGGCTGTAGTCTTATGGTGAAAAAAGAGCAATATGCAGGCTATTTGGTGACACAATAAATTTTGCTGGTAAGATGTGAGGCTATATTTGCTGCTTGTTTGGCCAGAGTGGTTCTTGTTTCCATGGTCTATACTATCTATCTCTTCTGTTTTGCAAAGACTATATATATTGAGTATTTTCAAAGTAGTTCTCAGGAAATGTATGGAAAAGAAATGAAGGCAGAAAAGAATAGAAAGAGAAGAGAAGAGAAGAGAAGAGAAGAGAAGAGAAGAGAAGAGAAGAGAAGAGAAGAGAAGAGAAGAGAAGAGAAGAGAAGAGAAGAGAAGAGAAGAGAAGAGAAGAGAAGGAAACCTGACAGACTATAGTTCAGTGATAACATTCTGGAGTCCTAGACAAACTTAATAGAACTGGAAATTATATTAGCTGTGCCTATATATTTCTGTCACTTTCTGTCCATTTTTATTTTATAGTCATGTTATACTGCTTACTGAGATTATGATTGTGATGTTCTATCTTTATTACTTTGTGGCTTAACCTTTCAAGTCTGAGCTTTCACGGACTAAACAATAAATTTTGCTATAACAACCTCTCTTAAATTCCCCTATAAAACTGATGTTTCCTGATGCTTGTTCACTGATGTGTACTGTAAATATAGCACTCATAAAATTTAGAATTTAGTCTCATTTTGTCCATACAAAACAATAATAAAAGTCTATAAAACAGGAAGCAGTAAGACGAGATTATTCAGTAGAAACTGTGTCTAATTCTGTCCCCTAAATGAAAAAATATAATTCAAAAATGCCTTGAAAGGCAACAGTTCCCAAAATTACATTTGCAATATGACTGATTGCTAAATTCCTTCTTTAGCTGTTACTTAGGGACTAAAGCGCTATTGGGAGAATGTATGGAAGGGTAGTGAGGAACAAGACATCTGTCAGTACATGTGTGAGCTGTGGAGCTGTGTGAAGCAGCAAACAATTAGTTACTCTCCTCTCTGAGGAAGTAGGGACAAACAGGTGTGTCTTCCTCCACTGACAGTAAATGCAGTTCTGCCATAGTCATCCACAGTAATGGATGACACTGCCTAGCATGAAGCAAGAACAATAAAAAGGAAAGCTGTATTTCTGAAAAAAACCTTTCTATATTAAAAACTCTTGCCAGATTTTCCCATGCATTGGACACAAATAACAGCCTAAGCTCAACTTTCATTTTATAATAGTTGTCTGCTCTCTTCTAGATTCCAGATGTGCACTTCTAATAGCAATGATGACAAAGCACAGCTTCTGATTAATACTAATGATGTGACTGTGAATTGGCACCATGACAATACAAATGTTTTTCGGACTGCTTCAGCTTTTTACCTTAGCCCTATCCCAATCTGTCTCCACTTGAGACATTCAGATAGTGACTTTCCCTTACCAGATTCCTGGTGGGATTTATGCAGTTTCCCGCCTTCCCTTATTTTGTTCTTCTTGGGCTCTCTTGAACCATACTCTATGTACAGTTTGTTTTTTTTGTACAAGTGGCTAGAATAGATATATCTTAAAAAGAAAGGTGTGGAAAGGGAGAAACCAATGGCTAAAGATTAATGAATCTCTGGGAGATGATGTATAAAATTATACACAGAGAGAAAATTGAGAACAGAGGTAACTTTGACAGTTGATTATCCTCTTGTCTTCAAATTTCAGCCATCCCAGGTTTGTCAATGGTATGATTGACAGATATAATTTTTTTCAGAATATATTTATAATTAATAATTTCAAGTCTACCAAGAATTTCTAGATAAAGGAGGCTGCATGGCAAGAGTCAGTTCCAGCAGGAAATTTTTTCTGCATTCTTTCAGCATCTATGCTGGCTGTTGCATGTATTAGCGAAATGTTCTTCATTTAGTCTTTCTAAGCCTGTAAGAGATCTTATTATTTTTAAACATAAGATTGTTCACCATTCGATTAAATTAAGAGAAGTAAGCCCAAGAAGGCAAGTATATCTTTATTTAAATGGCACTGAATCTTCTATAAATATGTAAGGGCCTACATGATGTCATTATACATGATGAGATTATGTTGAAAATGCGAATCTCAGAGAGCTGTTTATAGTCCTACTAGAAAAGTGTAACCTTAAGGATTCAGGAAGTTAAATTAGCTAAAATTAGGCATACCTCAGAACTGGCTTATATCAATTTTCCTTGCAATTTATGCTGGCTGCTCAAATATCACAGAAGTGAAAGGTATGAAAATGGATGGGTGAACTGACAGATGGATATGAAAAATCAGAAAATTAGTTTAAATTTCAGGATTTGAATAAATTAAGCATGACAAGCTTAACACAGGAACACATTATTTATTTAGTTCATTTAGCTTTGTTTTTATTATAAAAAAATTGTTATTACATATTGGAAATCTCATTTATTGCAGAATAAAAAGATATGAAGTTGGTATCTGATGATGTCAAACCCAGAATTGCAAGAAAACACACATTCTGCTGGCAGGATTAGGGTATGATTCAGAAAAATATGGTCATGATTTAAGAAAGTTTTGCACAATTTTGCCACTAAACTGACAAAATGAATTTTAACTGACAGTGTTCCCTCCCCTTCCCTTATTATTAGATTATATGTAGAGAATATCAATAATAAAATTAAGCCATTTCAAACTGATAGTTCTCATACTGTTTTGTTAGGTGCTGGATTACATTTGAACATTTTTGTGTTGTTCAGGAATAGTGCCTTATCGAATATAAGCCACAACATGAACTTATGGAGATTTTGCATATTACTTCATAGTGGAAAGAGTGTTGTGGCAATCAGAATTTAAGAAGGAGCTCTATATGTAATTATTTATTCATTCTTTCCTAAATGAGTAAGTATGTAAACATTTGTTCCAAAATACAAAGTTAGTTTCTTTTGTTCTTGGACTGTGCACTTTGATTTACTGACATCAAAAATTTTTATAGCCTGTTTTGGCTGCCAGGATAATCAAGTTCCAATAACTCTAACTATTCAAAGATAATACAATCTTACTAGCTTCCCAGTTGCTGAAGAGCTAAGTAAAAACACAAATGATTTTCACATCTTTGTTGATCTAGTTAATTATAGTGTAGAGAAAAAGACTAGCAGCTGTCCTGCATATGCTTCATTTTTGTCCTCTTTTTCCTCCCTCCTGATTTAAACCTCACATGACTTCTTAAGTATTTTGGAGGTTAATATCCAACTCTTGATTATCCAACTCTTTTTATCCATAACAATCCATGGATATTATAACCCTCACAATAAAAACTGAAAAAAGATGCTAGAATATCTAGAAATATCTCTGGTATGAAAGAAAATCCCAAAAGAAAACAGATGCTGGTGAACTATTTTTAAAGAGCTTAGACAACTAGCAGTAAAAATTTGGGCACCAAAATCTTTTAACTCCTGCAGGCCAGACTTACACTTCAGCAGTTTATCCCACACAATGGTGTTGATTTTTAAACCAAATTTGAACCACACAATTGATTGTTTTACTTTTTTATAACAGTCAGCAGAACTGGAGAATGATATATTTTCTTAATGGCAATCTAATAAAATTCCAGACAGGCCCACATATTGAGATTGCCCTTGAAAAACTCAACAGTTGCACTGAACAGGATGTATTTTGGAAACTAGTATTTTCTGGATAAACATGAGTTCTTCCAGGTAATCACCATGACTGTTCTTTTCAAAAGTTAAAAACAAATAAAATAAAATAAAATACAGATCTTTCAAAATGAAGATTAAAAATAATTTTATATATATTTAGGATTTGGCCTAAATATACTGAAAGTCAGGCCTCAAGTTCTGTGCAGACTTGAGAGTAGGACATAGTTTATAAAAAATCCTATTTACGTCATGTCCTCTGTTGGATCACATTTTACTGATCTAAAGACTTCTTTCCTTTTTGATCTGCTGCAAATCTTTACAAGATTTCATAATTTGACAAGTCACTTTTTTAGCACTACAAAAGAAATGACTTTTATTAAAGAACTCAACAGCTGACAAAAACTCGTAAGGCAAACTTAGGTCAATGAGGGGAAACTACAGACAAATCCAAATATATCTGTGAAGAAACCTGCAAAGAGAAGTTTAACAATTCTTGCTGATGGAAATTCGCTGGCCAAGTTTTAGCCATGAACAAGTTTGGCATGTGGACTAGGTTGTCTTGACTACTTCTCTAGCAACTGGAAAAAGACCAGCACTTCTGGTAAATATTTAATTATAACTAGCTCAAAAGACCTCACCTGTAATGAATATTTGGCATATCTATTCAGCTTCTGAAATGCTTCAAATAAAAAATAATGGCTCGACAAAAAGCATTCTGGGAAATACTACTAATATTGAGTAAATATACCAAATTTCTTATTCCCATTGTTGAAAATAGTAAAAAGTGTTTTTAAAAATACATCAACAACAAAAGGAGAACCAGGGAAAATCTCCTTTCTTCATTGGACGCAAAGTGGGGAATATTGCCATTAAGGTTGTGGAAAAGGCTGGAGTATTTAACACCTTCTATGCCTCAGTCTTTGATAGTAAGACCAGTTATCCTCAAGGCAGCTGGCCCCTGGGCAGGTAGACAGAGACAGGGAACAGAATAGACTCCTTGTAATCTGGGAGGAAGCAGTTAATGACCTGCTGTGACAACTAGACACAAGTCTATGGAACTGGATGGGATTTGTCCAAGGTCACTAAGGGAACTGGCAGAAGAGCTCACCAAGATCTTCATTTATCATCTGTCCTGACTAATCAAGGAGATCCCAGAGGACTGGAGCCTGGCCAATGCGACACTCATCCACAAAAATGCTCGGAAGGAGGAACTGGGAAACCATAAGCATATTCATCCTAATTTTTATAATCATAGAACAGTGCAGGTTAAGAATTACCTCAAAAGATTGTCTGGTCCAAACT
Organism: Polioptila caerulea; assembly: GCA_013397295.1. Taxonomy (NCBI): domain Eukaryota; kingdom Metazoa; phylum Chordata; class Aves; order Passeriformes; family Certhiidae; genus Polioptila; species Polioptila caerulea. The sequence continues at coordinate 1,245,890 of VYXF01013111.1, read as the reverse complement.
TTGGTTGGAAAGGAAGCCTAGATCACAGAATCAGGATCGCAGAATCCAGAAAATTCTGGGTTCTAAGGAGCCCACTCCAGGACCTTGTCCAACCGCATTTTGAAAACCTCCAGTGATGAACACTCTACCATGTACCAGTGGATGAATGTTCTCACTGCAAAAAGTTTCTTTCTTCTTGTTACAGTCCAGTTATTAAAATTATGGAGGAAATCCTCAGCCTGATTTGATGTGCAAATGAGACCATATGCCAGTGACAATAGTATGGATTTTATTTGATAGTTACAATGAGGGAAAGTAAAGAAGAGAGAAGGAAATAGGGAAAGAGGAGCTTGGGGGATGTTGGGTGGGGAGAGAGTGAGATGAATACAAATTAAGTAGAAAGTATCACCTCTCCACAAATTGTGATGGCATCCTGTTGATTCTCATCTTCTGGTTTTCTTGATGACAAAGGTCCCCCAAAAAGCACAGAATCTGATGGGCTAATGTATGCTCAGACCAGGTGACAATGTCCAGGTAGGTCTGCCCTGGAGAGGGAGGGAGGGACAGTTTCTTGCAACAGACTGGATCTGATACATGCAAGGCACTTTGGGGGGTCTCTGATGGATTATGACACTCCCCTTAGCGGCCTCTCACCTGAATGTCCTGTGGATTTGGGCTGTGGGGTTGGGCATTGCACAGCTGGGCCAGTTTGTGAAAGGGAGAATGGGTGTTCAGTACCCCTGACCAGAGGTCACACCTGAAACGTCCTCCCCCTCGCCCTCATTTGGGAGGGGATCTGTGTAAACCTGGCTTCTGCAGGCTGTGGTCTCTCCCACCCCAAGCCCAGCCAGAGGTGACTCTTAGCATGGAAGCTGAGTTTGGTTCTCTTCTGGATGCCTTTCCTCCATCCTTGTTAGTTTTTTCCTAGGCCTGGTGATTGAAGATTGGGTTTCTGTTTATCTAATCAGTAGTCTGACTTTTAGTCCAAAGTTCTAGTCAGGCATCCTTTAGGAAGGGATGGTCTTCTTTATACAGTTTAAAACTTTATATCAATGTTTGAGGCACAAGCTATTTCAGTCTCTGACGTTTCTCTGAAGTTAAAACCCTTTACAGTGCAACTGGTGCCCATTGGCCCTCAGCTTCTCAGCATGGCTCCTTGAGAAGTGAGAAGACAACCTTTGTCCTCTTCAAGTACTAGAATACTTCATAAATGGAAAAATTAATAAAATGAGGTTATTCTTGAGCTTTCTCTTCTCTAGGGAGAAGACCCTTAACTTCTTCAGTCTTTCCTCAAAGGGCAGGCTCTCCATCCTGAAAAATGGCAAATTTATTTTCCAATGAATTTGAAAACAGCATCCTACTCATACTGTAGTTGCCAAGAAAGCTTCTTTTTCAGCGACCTTGCCGGCAGAAGTGTTAATTCTTCTTCAAGATTGTTTTCAGACAAACCAAAATATCTTTGAAAAATATCCAATTACTTTCAGTGGAAGTGTGCTGCTTTATTCTCTTTGGTATAATAAGGTCATAACATAGATGATTAGGTCACCACTGTTCATCAGTGGCTACATGAACATGAAATAACATCTGGTGGGGGGATGGGATATGGGTACCTTATAATATTAATTTTAAATTTTATAGAAGATTGATCAAAATTCTCTTAAGATTAAACAAAAAGCAAGGACTGAAATTTGAAATTTATTTTTGTCGGCTTTGTTTTAATGACTGGAACATTTATATCATATTGTCAAATGTGCAAACTTCAGTTAACAGCTTCTATGAATTGGAAACATCTTTTTACTTGTAAGAAAAGAAATTTTAAAAAAGTGATTTTTACACAGAAACGCTCTTTGTTTACTGCTCAAGAAACAGCATGAAATATTATTTGCTGGATTTCATTAAGATCTCCTAAATATAATGGAAGACTAAAGTCAGCCTACAAGAAGGCTGGAGAGGGACTTTTTACAAGGGCATATAGTGATAGGACAAAAGGGAATGGCCTTAAGCTGAAGCGTAGGTCTAGATTATATATTAGAAAGAAATACTTTACTGTGAAGGTGGAAAGGCACTGCAAAAGGTTGCTGAGAGAAGTTGTGGATTCCCCATCCCTGGAAGTGTTCAAGGCCAGGCTGGATGGGACTTGGAGCAACCTGGTCAAGTGGAAGGTGTCTCTGGCCATGGCAGGGGGGTTGGAACTAAAGTATGTTTAAACTCTAACTGAGCTTTGTATATTGTGAGCAGTATTTAGCAAATAACAGCTTAACTGAATGATACACAGTGAGAAATGTTTGTACTGGCTCTTGTCAAAAAAAATACAAGCAAGATGACCCTGGTAAATTCATTGAATGCTTTTTACAAAGATTTCCATGGTTCTTTTACTTTTCCTTGAACACCGCAAAATAAGAAAAGTCTGAATAATCACCACACATTCTTAATCAAATTATAATGAAACAGTATTGGGATAGTTTTTAAGACTGGGTTTAAGTCGGTGTCTCAGGGATAGGTAGCCATAACAACCTTTCTAGCATTTAGTATTTCCTGTAATATTGAAAAAATATTGCTATAGTTAATTGTTAGTCTTGATTTTAAGGCTACAGGCTTCAAAAGGCCAGGTTGCCTGAGGACTAAGAAAAAAATCTCTTTGATTTGAAAATGAATGTTCATATCTTGAAAAGACTCAAATGTATTTATCCAGGTAATTAAAGAGGGAATTCAGGCTGGATTTAAGACTTCTGACTTAGAGTTAATAATACAGAATTTTGTTTCAAAAGACTTTAAATGCAAATATCAACCCTTTGATGGGATATTGCTATTGTTAACTTTTGTCCTGCATGATGTCATTTACTCAGTAACCTGATTCAACAAGTGTGTGATAAGGTCAATTGGCCTGACTAAAAAATATTCAAAGACACCAATAAAGATTACATTCTAAACTGAAGTAAAAAGAAAAAGAAAGAAGAAAATTACCTTCAACATTTTGCTAGTGAAATTGTTCATCTGATAACTATGGAATTAAACATATAAACATGAAAGCACACTTCTCTCAGTGTACTAGTAATAAACTGCTTGCTTCACGTCTTTTCTTCTATGGATTTATGTAAACATAATACTTTTAATCATGAAGATATAAAGCAGTACAGTTTTGCATGGCACTTCAGTGCATAAAACTAAAAAGCATTTTGCTGCATTCTCAAATATTTTTTTTTCTCAAATATGGACTAGAAAGTAAACCAAATCACTTTTCCTCTCTAGGTGGTTAGTACTGTGAAATCTTTCTCTTTGTTATGCATTATAAAAATTAACATTATTTAGTGTGATAATAGTAAGGGAAATATTAATGAATATGAAGTCGAGAGTTGATATAGCATATAGTGAAAGTTGCATTATACCAATAAATCACTCTACTCTGAAAATGTTCTACTCAATACTTCTGATAATAATTGAATGACATTATAATGCATCCCATACTTGATATGTTATCATATTAAATATTAAAGTATCAAAATCTGAAGTTCACATTTTGATAAATTTTTCTCTGAAAGTTAAATTCACAAATCTTTTTAAGCTCATAGGAGAAAAATATCCGGTTTTTGCTTTTACTTTACCTTCTCAAAGAATTGACATTTTGTGAGTCAGCACGAACATTTTAGGTCAATGCTGCTGGAGTTGCTGCCTTGAAAATGTTAACTTATTATTACTTTTTTTAAAAAAAGATTTTTCAATAAATGTAGAAAGATAGTATTAAAAGAAGATACAGAAGTGTAACATTTCCAGCCTTTTACCATTTTGATCAGACACCAGGATGGTTGGAACTCATTAGGGAAGAAGAATATGAAATGCTGTTGGTAATGATATCTACAGACTATAGATCTACAGAAGGTGCACATATATCTAGGAATATTTTCTTTTTTAATCTTCAGTATTTCTGTTTGGGAAAGTAATGTTCCTGCTGAAAGAAAAAGAAAGTAAACAAAATGAACTTAACAAATTTATTATGGCAATATTGCAAGTAAGCAGCAGGAATAATGAGCAAAAAGAGAAGCAAAAGGTGCCCCAAGGGACTAAATTAGAGCCAAAAAGGTGTAATCTCATTTTCAGTTATTTGCAGGCCTCGAATGATTGACTTGCCAAGAGTACCGGTCTGGTATGAGTATGAAGTCCTCAGACGTAACTATATCCATAAACAGAGTGAAGAAATGTCTCAGAATGCCCACATTTTTAAAGAATCTCTGTATTTAGAGCTTTGCTGATCCCTGATATTCTTCTACAGTTAGTCAGCTCTCAAGCAAGCCCTGAATCACAAGATGGTGATGGGAAATGAACTCTTTTTGGTTGCAACAGAGCTGGAACTGACTTCTTTCAGCAGTTCTCTTTGTAATTGTGGTTAGGATATCATCAAAAGTCCTTCTTGATTCTGTTTGCTGAATCCTTCATAGTTTGTAACACAACAGAAGAGAGGTGTGAGACTCACACTGTCATTGAACCCCTGGGGGAATAATGGAAGGATTTATCTTGCAGAAGGTCTTCAGGAAAACACTGTCCTTTGTAGAGTTAATGATAATTTGTGTATAAAAAGAAAGGGGGAAAAGAAAGATAACGTTCTTGTAACAACAGTCATGTGAAAATAGCTACAGAGAGCCCAGAGGGAATAAAGCATTAAGCTCCCTAAAGGATCAGGAACTATTAAGCCATTGACATTACTTATCTAAGTAATATAGGTGTAAGGTTAGAACAATATACCTTTTATTTCCTTTTCAGCACAGGAAATAGTACTTTGGACAAAATAATATAGGTCAGTATGTCAACAAAACATCACACTCCATATAATAGGGTTTGTCATCTATGCAATTGGTCACTATATTTCAAGGTTCTGTTCACATGGAAGACAGGATGTTATTCATCATTAGATAAACCAGCCTCCTTTACTTATGAATTCTGATACCTTAAGGTGTTTGTGTTTCCATTAGATTTAATATATGAAATTAGTTTCCTGGAATTATTGTGAACAATTAATTTACCCCTTTACAGATTTTTACTTTTAAACAGGCAAAATTTATTTCTTCAAGCTTCATTTTACCTTAACAACAATGCATGGGTGTGATTTGCCTCACTAGTCTTTGAACAATAAAAGTTAGAATATAAATGTTTTCTTTTTATTCAGTCCTTTACAATTCAAAGGAGAAAATATCTGAAACTATTCATCTGAATCATAGAATAAAATAATGAAATAATGTTTTCAGGCTCTGATATAGAGCCTATTATTTCTGCTGAAATTTAAATATATAGTTATTAAATTCTGCCATTTTATTCAGGCATTTCCTTTAGTGCTGGGATATTTCTATGAAACAAAAGGCAATTGAAAGGAAGATCAGTTTCTTTAAGGCATGAATTCTAATTCCAAAAATATTAGCAGATTATTGTTCTGAATGCTAAGATATTTAAGAGTCAAAATATATTTACATCACAATCTTTGTTGGATGAGGACCACTTGCAACAGTGATTAACCTCAGCTTTTTTAAAACTGGTCAGTACTTCTGCAGATGCTGGCAAACACAAAGTTGAGAGTTGAACAAAAATAGAACACCAGAAAGAAAGAAATTATTTCCCAACTTGTACAAAAGAAGTGAATTAAAAAAAAATCAGAATTTTTTAATTCTAAAATTCTGAATTTCAAACCTGGAAGATTTTTATTCCTTCTATCACTTTTATATTAGTAATATTACTGTATTAATCACCTAATTTCAAGCTAAATGTAATGTTATACTACCTAAAAATATCAGGTAGCTTAATGGAAATGGCTTTTTTTTTTTAATTTCCCTGATGGAAATTAGATATTTAACTGCATTTTAGAATCTGAAGAAATTATGTAACTTTACAGTCATCATCAACCTGTTAAATTTGTTGTTAATTTTTAGTTATTTGGCTCCTGTTTTAAACCAAAATTTTTAAAATATTTTCACATGGGTATGTTCATATTTCATGCTGAGATTTCACTCTTGTAAGGATTATTTTCCTGTTTAATTTCTCAGCATCACATGCAATATACTAGTCGTGATTCATTGTCTCTGAGCTTCCAAGATTACACTATATGAGGTCATTTCAAAAAGGTGCTGGAAACTGACTTTGTTTTTTTTTCCCCTTGTTCTATCTGCATTTATGTTACTTTTAAAAATTCACCTTGCAAAAAAGCCACATCATATTTTTGTGCAAAAGCGTGATATCCTTTGTCACATATGCACAACAATCCATAGTAATTATAGAGTATTTATACTAAATGTTAGAATAACCAAAGTGTGCTGGCACTTCCGTTAACAATAGAAAGTAAATGATATTTGAAGTTTATAAAGGTAAAATCTCTTAAAAGTATTAGTTTTACTTTTTAAGGGTGTTATTTTTCTAAAGATTTCTGGCTAGATTTTGGAGAAGATTTTCTCACATGGTTTTTTTTATCACTTCATTCAAGAAAAACCAACATTTGTATTCCTTTAAAAGCAGCAACCTAAATGCAGTGGTGGAGCTAAGCTGTTCAAAGTTGAGTGTCTGTTTCACAGTGCACAAGGCATGCTGACTACTTTAAAAATTTGCTGCTTCAGATTTATGCCTTACAATAGGTAAATTATTAGACAAGATGTTAAAGAAAATCAACAAATTTTCGACTGTAAATCTAGAGCACCATCCTATGTGTACTTGTTATTTATTTATTTTGCTGTAAGACACATTGTAATGAAATGTGAAATTGATGGCTAGACACTTTTCTTTCCTTCTGCAGATTCTGAAATGTGATTGCCAAAGGCTATTGCAGATTAGTCCCAGCACCCACCCATCCTGTGTTTATGAAGGGTTACTAGTTTGGGGGAGCCTGTTTCTCTACATTAATCACACAACATTAGACTAAGTGCCATCAAGGAGCTCCCATAATTGACTTGATTAAGAGAATCAGGTGCTGTCAAACAACAGCAGGGATGCAACAACATAGCTCAGGCAAGGGGAAGGGGCTGTGAATAAGTGCATCTCCTATTCCAGTGGGCTGGGGGTCCACAAGAGTTCTTACAGCTCCTTGTCACAACCTCGCTAATTTTCATGGTAGTCTGATCCAAGGTCACACTGCTATCCCATTCCATTAATGGCCTTGGCAGTCAAATCCCTGGGTGAGAGAAGAGATTGCACACACTGAGGGCTTTCACAAAATATTTCCCAGTATCTTAGAACTTCAATCTTCTGTCAGTCTGTTCAGTTTATTAACTGTTGTCTATGTGTTTCTTTTATGTAATGTCTAGATCACAATTTGTTTATGTACTGTATTCTATATTAATATTGTCCAGCAATTTTCTCCTTAATTCAATGCTTTGCATTTTTTTGGGAAACAGATTGAACTTTAAGTTTCTTTGTTAAATATCTCTGAGGATTAACAATCAAGAGTAAAGGCACCTAACATAAGTCCCTTGAGTTAAATCCTTGTCATCAGTCATGGAAAGGTAATATTTTTTTTATACCAGCTATTATTGCTGAGAATAAAACAAAATGTCAGAATCATGAGTTCTGCTTTAGAGCTGAAGTAGAAATTTGTATGAAACCCTGCATTTTAACTGAATAAGATTAAAGAATTTTATTTTTTTTTAAGATCTATTGCCAGCAATTGTTGCTCTCCAGTTCTGTTAAAATATAGAGCAATAATACTGATAACCAAAACCAAGGCTCAAATACTGCTTGAATGTTCCAGGAGAAACATAGGGTCCACATGCCGTTTTATAACTTCAGTGAAACAGATTGAAACTCTTCAGTATGTCACACCTAGACCAGACGGTGATAGTGTGACAATCAAAAGCCGTCCTCAGACAGAGAAGTGTAGATCGGTGCCACCTGATAAATAAATGTGTTACTTCCAATTCTATTACAGAAGCAGTGAAAATGTGTCACGTTAGCTTAACATTGATTCATTGAATGCCTAAGAGGAACACTGGCAGATTGCTTTAATTAACAGATGTACGAGGGCTGCTGATGTTTTTCAAAGTGAAATTTCCTTGCTTCTTGCTGCAGCCTATCAGGCTGTCATTCTCAGGTGACAGAATGACAAGATATCAGACCAACTGCTATAAAAGCTTTTCATTCTCAGTACTATGTCTAAATATCTATGTTAACAATCTGTTCTTTCCCACAACCACATTTTAGTCTTTAGTCTTAAAGAAAAAAAAGCAGCGACTTCCTGTCAAAAAAAGTCAACAGTCGGATCTCTTGACTATTCTACAAGATGAAGCAGACTGATTATAATATTCTTTTGCTCAGACATTTATTTCATTTAAGCAACAAACTGCTTACATGTATGCATTAGAAAACTTGCTGCTGGCCTATTTCCTGATTTCCACTCACCTCACCTTGTAAAAAACCAAAAGGTATGCATGATATCATCCAATCTAACATAGACATCCACCTTAAAGTCAAATTGTAGGTATCTAGTAACAGTTCCTTTAATGCTATATCTTTATATGCAATTCAAGTATTCACAAAAATAATCTAGTTCACTTAAGTGTTTACAAGGAAAGAAATCCTTCTACAGGACTTAAAAATCCCCTTGGTATTAATGCTGAAACACCCAATCCTTCAGTAACTCATCTCTGTTCTGAAATTTGAGAGGCTGGACTTAAATTTTAGGTTCAGTTCTAATTCTGTTCAGAAGCATAAATTAACAAATCTTTGTTGATTTGTATATCATGTGTGTGTATATGTATCTGGGAGAAAGGAAGCTCTGTCTCTCCAGCTTATAAACCATTCCAAAGGATGAGGTAATAATATCTCCTTCAGGCTAGCTGCCATGAGATCATTGTCATTTTGGGGAGAAAACAGAAGAAGAGAGAATGACAAGTTTTGTTGCGTGTGACATACTGTTGAGGCTGAAATAGCTGACCTTAGATATGTGTAGACAGGGTGCTGTTCAGGCAGAGCTGTGTCCTAGACCATGTCATGCATGAGAAGAATGCCTTGGAGCAGATTGAGTGAAACTTTAAACAAACATCCTGTTTCATTCTGCATGTTGGAACTGTTTACAAGTCCAAGGCTTTGAAAAAGATAGTTCCAGACCGTCATGTTTCTCTGTCTCTCTCCCCATTTATCTATTTAAGTCTTGAAGTTTGTAAACAAATATGATTGCTGATGAGGGCATAGCTTACAGGGGCAGTGTGGTGAGCAATCAATGAACATGAGGGAAATCTAGTCCACAGTCACAATAATTTGGATATCGTTCACTAAGTACTTGCCTTAAGACAGTTAAATTTGAGAGGTGATATGTATAGGCATAGACATATTCAATTTAATTTGTCTTTGTGGTGTTGAAGAAAAGCCATGGCTGAATATAATTTGTTATTGGGAAAATTCTCTGTATACAAATGAAACGTTCTGTTTTGGTAAACAGCCAAGAATACTAGCAAAATTGTTTGTATTGTCCCATAGGCTTTGAGCCATTCCAGTTATACCACACAGGAAGGTGACCTTGAAACTTAGAGGTAATTCTTGGCAGTTTTCCTGAACTTGATTAACACTTTCAAAAGGATAATGACTGCAATAAAAGAGCAGGTATAGAAAGATGTTTGAATGGAAACTAAGTGTTAAAGAATACAATGTTGCACCAATAAACACAGATGCTGGAAGATATGTATTTGATTTGCATTGTTATAACCTCTCCAATGACTGATGTATCGTTGAATTACATAGAAATATGTATTCAATGGAAAAAATGCATAATAGCAACATAAAATGGATTGGCTTCCTCTCTAGCTAATGAAAGACTTGTCATAACTAGTGTTTAAAAAAATAAAAGAAAATTTGTGGAAGCAACGGTAATTTCCAGGAAAATTAAAGTTGTATGCACATAAATCTAAGTAATTCCTGAGAAAGCCAGAATCTCATATAACAGAAATATTTTTGTCAATAAGAAAATGGATCTGAAGACCATTTACCTGGTTTATTGACCAGTGATGAAGTATAGATGAGAAATTAAAACTATAATAAATTGAAATATTTTTAGCTAAGTACTGTCACATAACACATACACCAGATTCGATTTTCTTAAGGTGACGTGTTTTAAGTAATTTTTCTCATGACACCAAAGTTAACACATTCTATGATACTCTGAAAGAGGACATCCAAGAAGTATTTAAAAAGACAGAAAACTGAGGGTTCTTTTTACCTTGAATATTTTCACAGGTTACTACCAAGGAATTCTTACAATCAAATTATTTTTATATTTTCTTTTCAAATCTTTTTTGTCTTCAAATTATGAAATTCAAAATTTTAGACTACATATATGTTAATCTGTTTTAACATATTTGGTGTAATTGAAAAAGACATAGTTTGGGTAATGTGTCATACAACTTAAAATGAGGAGAAAACCAAGAGATTTGGGTGGAAATTTTTTTGTTAATGACAAAATTTAAAGACAGAATTTGTATTTTAGGAAAGAATTCCAGAAACAAACAGATAAGGAAAAGAAGGAAAAGAGGAAGATGGAGAAAGCTGGAGGACAGAAAATAAAAGCACAAGAGATTTAACTTCACCCCAAGACTATAGTGTGGATAACATTTCTCTCCACTTAGGATCCTAGGGGACCTGTGATTTGTGTCAGGACCATAAAATCAATGGCAAGCAGTATGTCTGGATTCCTGGTTTGCCCTCAGTATCAAACATAGTTAAATATACCTTGACCTATTTCTTGGCCTAATTTATTTGAAAAAATATTAATCTAACCAAAAAAAGAACAATATTTCTGTAGTTTTATTAATTACTCCACATTGCAAGATAAAAAATTCATCAAGTTGACAGTCAAAATAAAGAAAAATATATTTGGTTTCTGTTTATGGGTTAATTTTCCTATCTTGCATTTGATCACACTGTTCAACTCCTTCATTAAGTCCAACCAGAGACAACACCAAAGTGTCTCACAGAGTGAAACAGATCAATGACTCAAGGTCCCATACTGGGAGAGACCTGACCCCAAACACTTTCATTTGGTATCCTGCTGAAATCTTTATGATTTTTCTTTGCCTTTTCTTCTTCCTTTACTTAATTACTGGCTTATTTCTGCATTATTTATTCTTCTAGCTTATGTGAACATGTGAAATGGGGCACGTCTCATTGTAGCATTAAAAAAGAATGTTTTCTTAGAAGGAACTTTATAAAGACAGAGGTGTCATAACTACATATTATTGTTAATAAAAGACAAAATTTCTTTGTGTAATTTCACTAATAACTAGTTTATATCTGATAGGAATCAAGTTTGAATTCATATAATTTGCTTTGCTGGATGAAATCATGATTTATTTTAATGAGTAATCATCCTGGCAGGTCTCATCTACTCATATTTACATACATTACATCATGCCCTAATTTAAATAATTTCACCTACTCCCCTTGTTTTTATAGGCATAAGAAACCTTTCAGCTTGATTTTAAAGACTTTCTATAATTGTATTCCTACCTAATTTTGGAACCTTGTTTTCTGTTTTTCTATCTGCTTGCAGTTATCTGGTCACAGACCTTCCCCTAAAGTCACTGTGTACTTATTATGCATGAAATTCTTGAGAGGGAATTGTGTCTTGAAACTGTCACCTTATAGATTTAAGGAATTTATCTCTGAATCCTTAAAAGTGTCAGGGATTTGCACCTTTTCTTTCAAGACCTATTCAAATATCTTCAAAGAATACTTCAATTAATGCTGCTCAGTAGTGAGTAAACTATCATTGAGGTGGGATCTCATTCCCAGATATTCTCCAGTCGAACAAAACTCTTATCACAGACTAGTCAATACAGACTTTCATGTGATTTTAAAGACTTTCTTTAAAAAACATGGATAGTAAAATTTTGCCTTTTTAGAGAGAACACTGCAGAAGGGTGTGGGAAAATTTCAGTATATTTTCTGTCAGCACAGTTACACTGCAGCAAGGTACAGGGGTTAAGTATAAAACAGCTGTAAGCTATTTTAGATATATGAGGAAATAAGCCATGCATCATCTTATGGTTAAAGGGGTACAAGCACTGCTTGTGTGCAATGTTAGTTCCTCATGTTCCCAGATACATATCAGAAAATATGATAAAATTTTGGTTCATTACTACTTATTTTATATTCAGTTCATCAAATTATTGCATTAACAAATGCAATGTCTTAAGAAGAGAAAGTGGAAAAAATATATAGATTTAAAAGAGTGTACTATTCCTCCAAAGTAAAGGTAGAAAGGACTCTTCAAGTTTCTTAAAGGCACATAGAGAGTAAATCCAAGTAACTGTCATTTTGCTGAAACCAACTGTTGTCATAATGTGTCTAGATGACATACACATCCATGCTGGCCATTGAAATATATGAACACCTGAAAAAGACTGAAATGGTTAATGGCTTAAGCATTTTAAGATCACCAAAAGACTTTTATCTACTTCAGCAAACTGCAAAGAAACAGCTTTTGAATCCCACCCCTCCCTGTGTATGCCTACTGATTTGGAAAGCAAAAAGATACTGAGATAAGATAAGGTGGTTCTAATGTTCAGCTTTCGAAGGTTAAAACAGAAGAATGTATCCAGAAGTGTAAGAGATTGAACTGCTGACCTTTGACCACTGAACTAATCCCCAGGGGCTTTAGGGGACTGGTGCTAATGGCTCAAGAAATTGGTTGGGTGCTCTTCTAGTGACGCACACAGTGACCTCCAGGGTGCAGAAGTGTTTCCACCTGAAGTGGCAAACTGGTTTTCCAGATAAGGGACGAGGCTGATAAAAGGCATGATAAGACATCATCCAGTGGTGCAGGGGGCATTTCTACCTAGACTCTGTACAATATAAAACCAATGAAACAAGGGTTCTGTGAACTCATCCCCCAGTCCCATCCCACCCCACTTCATGGATATAGTCTGCAACCACCAAGAAGACCAGAAGAAGAGGCTCATTGGGATGTCATTAGACTCTATGGAGTGGTAATATACTTTTTCTACTTAATCTGTTTCTCTATCACTCTCTTTCTTTCCTCTCCCCATCACTTTCCCCATCTCTCTCTTTCCCCCTCTCATTTAATGTAAAATAAAATCTGTGCTATTGACTTCAGCATATGGTCTCATTTACACCTTAAATCAGGCACAGGAACCCCTCTAATAATTTTAATAATCTGATCTTAGCAACATCATCCTTATTTCATATCTCTTCCCCTCTGTTGAAAAGATAATCTTAGGAAGGTTCTTAGTGCTATTTTGCAATAGAACATGGCTGCACACAATTTACTTCTCTTGTTGTTAAATATATGCAAGAGAGTAATGAAAGCATCTAAACTAAATAAGAATATCCATAGTATCAGGTCATATGATTAGTAAAAAAAGGTTTTTAAAAAAGGATAAAGTTGTAAAGTTCTGTTTGGGGACTTTCACTGAGTCCCTAAAATATTGACTATTCCCTTATAAGTGGATCATACCTTAACCTCTTACTCTATCTTTCCTTTTCTCTCACTCTTGTTATTCAATACAACAAAGAAACACAATGGATATTTTCATCAAAAAATATCATCTCTTCTCTGTCTCATAAAAGTGTTTTGTTTACTTGTACTTTTATTTTTAATCAGTAATAGTTTTAAATTACATGGAGATATCCAATTATGAATAGCAACAGACATAATGATATCCCTGGACCATTACAGAAAGTCTCCTAAGTTGTCCTTCTTTTATAAGCAACAAAAAAAAAGAAAACAATTAGAGGAAATGATCCATTATTCCATAAAGTTCACAGGGGCAAACATTTCAGCCCTTTCTGCATCCCTAAAATAAACAAATAAAAGCAAATTGAACACAGGGGAGGAACTTCATTACATTTCCTAATAACAGCATATTTGAGAGCCCATTAAGAGCAATACCCAAATAATGTCCCCGTCAAGATGTCATTTCAGAGAAAAGACAGAGGAATGAAAAAAGGATAAAGCTTTTGGAAAGATGGCATTTTCCTTTTTTATTGTTATGATTTCTTTTTATTAACATGCATTAGTACTGTCCAAGAAGACATTATACATCTGTTTTTTTACTTAAAGAATCATGACCACTCCTAAATACATTTACATGCCCATAATATAATGAGCTTTGATTCTACATATATGCACACCAGAACTTATTTTTTACTAAATGTAAAACTTTCTGCTTTCAAAACATAGGGGCAGAAACATAGGAGTTCTGTTCAGAAATCCAGGTTTAGATGTACAGAGGGTGTGAAGCAGGAAGCAAGGGAGGCAGGCATCTTTGTGCAGCCTCTTTCTCAACTGCTTCTAACTCTGTAGGAGCCTACATTTGGGTGGCTAATTGTTATCATGTTCAACAGTTCTGTGATTATCTCATATGTAAGTCCCACCTAAATGCAGAAATTGTGGTTCTGTCACATATCTTTCACAAGAGATAGAGACAAAGAGATCTTGTCTCTGATCAGACACTGCAGAAAAATTCCTGTTATACTTTCTTCCAAATCATGGCAACAGTGGAAAGAGCATTCAACTGTCCTATGTGCGCCTCAGTAGTTCAATATTTTGGTATTCTAACACAGATACTGTGACTATTTACTCATTTAGGCACAGTGAGCATTAGATTGGTTGGTAGTTCCCTCCCACTAAAGTTACATCAGTGCATCTAAATATTTATTGGGTATGAACAAACCCCTCTCTTCTGCAGGTTGGGACACTCATTTAGAGTGAGACACACTTGTGTTCCAGTTTTTGGGGATGGTTTATACATTAAATTGCCTTCCCCTGTCACTCTCATAGTCATCAGGTTTCCTATCTACTTCCCCTACCATGTTGCATTATGTTTGTGAATGGTACAAATTTTGAAATATGCATTTATGAACCACATGTACTTTTAAAATATCAGGAATGACTTGTAAAACTTCTTAATGCTGCAGTGTTGATGTTGACCAGGTACTCTAAAATTCACTACATTAGAGAGTACTCCAAGAATAAAATACTTTCATTATTGTTGGGATTTTTGTATTCTGCATTTCAGGGAAGATAACTTGTATTCAATCTTGACTTCTTGTTATAATTTTTTCTTTGCTTATTTATTCTAAAAAACTGACTGTCTGACTTTTATAATATTTTCAAATTAACAGTAAGTTTAAGAAAACCACATTTAAATTACCAACACTAGTTGTTCTCATATAATGAAAGAATGCCTAATACAATTCCTCTGGGTGATATAATTTATAAGGTCTTGAGGATACATTTCGTAACAGTCTATGGGGACAAATTGCTATGTAGATTTATAGAACTTTACTCGTAGACAGAAATTCAAATATACCTCCCAGGAGTCATAACTTATTTCATTCAAGACTATGAGAAGGTGACAGAGTTGGGTCAAATTTATGGCAGATTTTCTCAGAATCCTCACAGGAAACTAAAGAAATAATGGTTTCTATAGCAACTAAATGCATCAACATTATATTTATTAATTACACATATGAAGAGCAGAAACTGCAGGAAAAAACCCAGGACCTCACACTAGGACCAAGAAGCTATTACTATAACGAGAATTGTGAGTTCTTTTGTTCTGTCTTAGTCAGTATGAAACAATAGCAGTAAAGCAGAAGCAGCTAATCAGTTACCTGCTGTCTGCATGTATGACTTTATGTCACAGCTGGAGGATTAGATAAAGTTACTCTAACATATGAATGCTGTCCTCTGGGTTGCTTGCTTGGCTGGTTTGTCTCCCCTTCTCTCCCCCCAATTATCTTCCTGTTAGGTAGATTTCATAATAATATTTGGGACCAGTGCCTTCATTGTCCATAGGACACAATTTGGTACGATAGGACTCAGTCTTTTCCTCAGGTATTTTGCTTTTTTAAAATGGAAATTATTTACCACGAAACCTCCGACATATTAGCACTATACAATGAATTGTAACTTCCAGTACCTGGTCTTGTGGGTCTATTCATACTCTTGTCTTTTGCTGATGATATTACACAGCAATATAACTGTATACACTGTAATATATCACATTTACTATTTCCTATTTTCTCTCACCTATTACTTCTATAATTTTGTCTCTATTATAGAACAAGCAATCAATTTTTCTGGTACCATCAAGTCTTTGTATACCTGATCTCCTCTCTACTTGTATAATCGTTAGGCTCTTATAATCTTACAAGTCTTTTCCTGTCCAACCTTTCCTTTTCTATTCTTTTTCTTTCAATATTTTCTCCTAAATTACAAGAAAAATCTTTCAGGAAATGCTAGAGATGGAGTTATTATGAAAGAGCAATAACATTTTTTATTTTCTTTGTTTATTTTTAATTTTTTTTGAGATTGGAATAAAGAAAATGCTTGGAACTTTAAAGACCTTAATGATGGATTTCAGCACAACCAAACAGCATGACTAGATTTAACTGGCAGCTGACACTAGAGATAATAATGGCAGCAAAGAAAGCCAGACTGCAGCATGCCTATGAACTGAACAACCTGTTGCTGCTAGTAGTGGTTTCCCTGAGGAAGAAAGATGAGGTACATCAGGGTGAATTCTAATAGGCAGGAGCCCTGCCAAAGTGATTTCTGCGTCAAACTTCTCTTCTGCCCTCCTGATTTGGAGCTTTTCTGTTTGACAGACTGCAAGCAGATGCGCTTGATACAATTTCTCAGTGCTGGCGTTGCGGCAGGCTGGTCCCCTACCCTTTACCTGTTCCATCCTTGGTAATTGCCTTCACCGGGATCCTTACCAGCAAAGATATCTGCAACCATTTGCAGGATGAATTTGGGGCTGGCTGGGGAGTGTTTACAGCTCATTTGAAGGCAGATGTAAGCACATGCTGGCCATAAATCAAGCTTACCTTCCAAACCAGGGCAAATCTGTAGCCACAGTCAACATCATGCCAAAGCCAAGGTAATATGCCCTGCTTGCAATGCTTTATATTGTGCCAGCCTGCTGATCTGGGGGATGGAGCACGGGCACAACCAGTTTGACTTCTAGCACGAGACTGTTTAGAGGCACATACTCGAGTCCATGTACTTCTTTAAAATAATCTAAAACAGTAAAGGGACCAGAATGGAGGTGAAAATTTTTCTTGGTACACCTCCAAGTTTTGAACTGTTTCTGTTGCTAACTAAACTGTCATGCAACTAGAACCCATCACATTTGCTACAGCTGTGTGGGCGTTAAGAGTCAAAGAAAAAGCTCTGACAGAGCCTCATGATGTTATTGCCAGCGTTTGAGGAAAGCTAATAAAAACAACAGCTGGGGCTGGAAAACAAAGAAAATCTAAAATCTAGTATGGAATAACATTGGAAAAAAGGAAAAAGTTTTGGGTTGTTTTTTTTTTTTTTTTTCTCAATTTTTGTTTTATCAAAGACTTTGCAGCCTGTTTCTGGTAGAGAAAATCCTCAGCATTACAGCATTTAAAGTATCAGCTATGGGTAGACGATGGGTTCCAGTATGTACCAGTTAGTTCTTTACCATATTGTTGCAGTTGCTGTCAATTAACTTCCAACAGCCTTCAGCTTAGCCAAGCACACCATATTCTTCCTTGAATAATGATGCACTAGAAATAAATTGTAAGATTACATATCCCTGTTGAAAACTCATGCACTTGGCTACCTGATCAGCTCATAATTTTCATATAAGAAATTTATCTGTACAAGAACTCTATGGAAACAAGATGAAAAAAGCTCCTGTCTCTCATTGTGCTCACAGCCTGACTCTTCCGACAAGTGTGGATTTCTTGCCTCAGAAAAATGTGCATCAGTTAGCAGAGAATGTCTTTTAAAAACTCACACAGAAGAGCAGAGAATAAATAATAAATGATAATAGCATATAGCTCAAAGATCTTTAGATCTCCAAATGCTTTATGTAGCTATCATCATGACAAAGAGACATTGGGACAAAGAGAGGAGGAGCAATTTACTTTGTATCACACAGCAGATCATTATCAAGACCAGGAATAGTAGCATGTATCCTGAGACCAAATCCACTGCCCTATCTTCAGGACCCATTGTGCCTTCCATTATTGGCAGATAATGAATGTGAGGGGGACAAAGCACTGACAGTCCTAAGCTACAGATAGTCAAATATAGCCCAGTTGTTTTGCATCTGGAGCCTTGAGAAAAGCATGCTTAATAAATTGTAAGATTGTCTAGTTGTTACTTCATTTAGTTTGGCAAGAAAAAAAAGAAAAACAGAAACCCCCAAATTATCGAACAAAACACTAAAAACAAACAAAAAAACCCCAACCACCCCCAAAAAATTGTATTCAGAGCTTGGTTATTAAGTTTTCAAACTTCTCTCAACAAATATCATCTCTTTAAAATTTTGAACAAATCAAATTATTTTGAGAAATTTGTGCCAATAAGTATGTGTAAGCAAATATGACTTAGTGGCAAATATGACTTCATGTGATCAGGATCTAACAGGCATTATTGAATTTAAGTGTTGTTGCTGATCCCATATCTGGGAGTTTTTTCTATTTTAGAAGATATTTAAAAAAAGAAAACAAAACATTTTTATCAAGAAGGCTACATTACAGAGGACAGCTAAATTCATTTTTCATGGCAGAAGTAACCTAATGGCTCCAAAGAGTATTATACTGGTAGATGTTGTGTAAATTAATAAAAAAATTACATAGAACAGTGGAAAAATTCTGGAGATCTTTAGTACTGTTCACATAAGACTTATGTAGAAGTGCTAACATAGCCATTGTCCCTACACAGCCTTATTAAAACCACCCTAGAGATATAAGGAAGCAGACTGTGACCATGAGTAGATAACTAGATGTAATAGTAATGGGAAATGTCACTAAATGTCATTAGAGCCTGACATAACCTAAATGATGGCAGTATGTTTAGTATAATGGAAGGATATAATGAGAATGTGGCATTTACTTTAAGGACAGTAGCAGATTCAGACCAGTAAATTAATTCAATAGTAATGGCCAGCTGAGTAGGAAAGTAACTGGTTATGCTGCCAAAACCCCTTTAAATTCATAGCAAACCTACAAACACAAAACCTTTATAGGAAAAGGAAAGCAATCATCTTTATGAGGTGCAACAAGAGGTTGAAGCACAGATGGTGAGAAAAGCATTCTAATAAAGCCTATTTCTTTCACAGTTTCCCAACAGGTACATAACTAAGGTTCCTAGAAAATAGTGTGAACTTTAATTTCAGAAGAGACAGAGAAACCCTGGTAATTATATAAATCCCATGGAAGTCTTCTATTACAAGTGGAAAACCTTGGAATCCATTTTATTCCAGAAATTAATTTATCCTGTTGAGTTCACTGTCTGAATAGGGAAACCAAGACTACCAAGTAGGGTCTAAAAACCAGATGCATCCCACCTTTAAAGTAGAAGCCTTATGTTTGAAGTGATAGAAGTGAAAGAAGCCCTTGCCATTAGGAAATTTGCAGTTTACTGTGGATTTTTATTTTTGTTTGACTAGTTGGCTTGTTTTGCACCTTTAAAAGCTGTCATAAAGGGGGAGTGTTTCTGAATAAAGAGAAGTGACAGAAACAATTACAATAAAAATAAACAGAATGAAAATGTAAAGAATCATTTAGCAATGGGTAGGCTTTTTAATAGTTATGTTGTTTCCTCCTAATCACCAAATTATAAGTAAATAGATTTTCAAATGTACTTAAAATAGCTCAGTATTTATCAGGGATAATAATCAAAAGAAATCACTTGTACTCACAGTTCCCTATCTTAAATTTACTTTTCAATAGTCATGCTGATATTAGAAACAATAGAGACTGTTTTACCAAACTGCAGTTATGAGATGGTGGGCCAAATGTGTTCTTAGAGCAACTCTACTGAACCCACTGACTCAACACCAGGAAAGACTTCAGCTTTATATGTTCAGCCTTTGTAGGGACAGAGAAAGATCTCTATGGGCTAATGCACTATAAAGCAGGACTAAAGCCATTTCATCTATGCTTTTAGGGACACAGCAATTGAAAATTGTGGGGAAATTGGAGACATGTCAGGTTTCTGATATGCATTAGCTATGTTAGTTGAAAATCTTGATCTCCATGTTAAAAAGCTGAAGTCAGACAATAAAAGTTTTAAAATTAAGAAAAATAAAAATTAGATTTTCAAATTCCTTATCGATTTGAACATTCTAGGCTGTATGGCTACTGGGCAGAATACATTTGCAGCGTATTCTTGCCCTTCACCCAGCTCTGTAGAACTTCCAGTGATTTTAATAAGAGTGGGAACAAGCACTGTGTCAGCAGCTGAGACCATTTCTAAGAGAAAATCTGTGATTTCCCTTCACCCTTGAAAAGGCAACTGAGATTGTGAAGATTTTGTGGTGCTTTTATACACAGGTTAGTTTATCTCACTCTGTAAAATAAATGATAGTTATAACTTATTCCATTAAAATTTATATACAACAGGAAGGAAAGCCTAATGGCTTTTAGTATTTGTTCTCCCAACTTAGAATAAGCTTCTTTTAAGTTGCTAAGAAAGGATGTTGGGGATAGATGGTTGATATTCTGGAAAAGACAATTCTGCTGTAATATTTTTCAGAGGATGATGAGATGGCAAGCAACACAGAAAATTCTTAACAATAGATACTTAGCAGTAAATGTGTGGCTCTGGAGATTCGGAGATCATCTCTATTGTTTCCTAGGCAGGAGACACTATAAAATTATCTCACTTCCAAAACATATATTTATCCAGGGCTGAACAAAACCAGAAGATAATGCCTAAACTGGGTGACCTTGAACCTACGGTAACCAGAATGTGGACAGGAAAACTGCAATATCTTTTGTTTGCCAGGATTTTGAACTTGCCTAGATTGCTACACATACAGAAAAGTTTTATCCTTGGTCAGACCCTGCTTTGAAAGTCTGTAATTGCAATGGCACCACAGAAAAACAGCAGATTTAATCCAACAGTTCTTCATGTTTTCTAGAGTCTTTGTTGAAGATGTTGTGGTAAATATATCTTATAAGGGATGGGATTGAAAAAGAATGATTTCACTAAACAAAGGAAAAGAAAGCAAGAATTCGGCTTCATGCAAAGAATCACAGAGCGGCTTTGCTATAGTACTCAAGGGAAGCTCATTCAATGCGACTTTCTCTGAAGGTCATAGTATATAATTGTTGCTTGTACATTCCTTGTTAACACAGTTTTGGAAGTAACTCCTGAAATCCAGTAATTCAGAGCTCTCTCCCTCCACTGGACACAATAGATATTGCCATCCTGAGCTAAAGGATAAAAGAGAGATCTAGATTTGTTATGATCGATTTAGGTACCTTAGGACACGAAACATTAGAATTAAGCATTTGGGTTTGGGTGGGATATCTAAAAACCTGGCAGAAGAAACAGTGACCTTTAAGCAGAATTCCCCAGCTGTTGAGATGGGATGATGTTACTCCATAGGGTGATCCAACCACAAAGCTACGCTTGGATTTTATTTGAATAAATATGGAGTTTATAAACAGTAGTCATCCAGAGGTATTAAAACTTTCTGATACTGAAGATGAGCACTATCAGCTCAGATGCATCTCTCTGGATATTGAGAGTTGCCCAGTCTAAAGACTGAAGCTCCAGATGAGAGATGGGCTACTATCATCACAGATTAGGATCTCACTGGGTGTATTAAAGCAAATTAAATTAGGTATCATGAGAAGCTTTTGAACAGATGAGATGATATCTAGTACCTTTAGGTATCTGCAGCATTAGATGATGACAGGGTGTAAGTAATAGAGTTCTTGTCTAGAGTTTAGCAGAGTTTAAAGTGATAGGGTCCCAGTGTAGCTGAGGTTAGTCAGAGTAATCTGTGTAGAAACAACATTCAGCATTATGAGTATCATCAAGATGGATTATGAATCATGATAAAAATTGCAAATGCCAACTTTCAACAGAACAGATTATTTTCAGGAGTACAACATCATAGATATTTAAGACATACTTAATATAGTTTCATAGATTGAAAGACAAAGACAAAAAAAGAACATCTTTTTGTCACCTAAGATATATCTACTTTTGCTTAACGAATTAACCCTTGTCATTTTTTCTCCCTTAAACTGAGACAGCCAGGTCTGATTATTCATCTGCCTTTAAAAATATGGGTTTCAGACTAGTTTTACTTAATAAATAATATATTAAGTGTTAAAGAAAAACAGCTTTGTAAATTCCTGTTGTAGAGTAACTGACCCACATCTGATTATCGAGCACATTTCTCACAGTGGTTTGAAAGGTCAAGAATAATTTTTTGCTTTACAAAAACAAGTCAATAGACAAGACTAAGTTTAGATACACTGAAAACAAAACCAGCTGCTAACATTTCCTCCCAACAAAGGAAAGTCTTTTCATCATTATGTCTGCTCTCATGTTTGTCTTAGGTATACTGGTTGACTAAAAAAGGTCAACATTTTTTAAGTCTTACTAGAGAGTGATATTAGAAATGACAGCACTTTGCTGCATTTACCAAAATAAATATCCAGGAATAAGTAAAGATGCCATTAATTTACACAAATGTTGAAATTTTTTATCAGAGATCATTCCAGAGACTTACAAGAATGCCTATACATTTACACATAACAGATTTGTTTCAAATACAGTACTTGCTCAGCTTAATTTGCTCTTCATCTATGAGTTTACCTATTTGTATGTTCCTCCTATCATTATACCATAAATAAACTCAAAACCACTATGGTCTAGAGGAGGTTTGCTTAGAAAGGCACCATTTAATATTATTGGTGTGTTTTTTTTCCCAAAGTGTAATTATTTAGTTTTATATGAATCACTGCTATATCTTTTCTGCTTGCATTTTGTTATAACCATTTAAAATTACACTATATTTAGAGATGCTTATTTGATATGCAGGACGTGTTTGTATTGTCTTTCATAACAGAAATCTTTGAGCTGAAATTTGTTTTTTTCCCATTTAATAGAATTGAAGACCAATGACAAAATTTTCCTCCTGTAGAACTTTGAGAGGAGGCAGTATGTTGGCTGAGGTTTGCAGACATGATTGTGAGAAATTCACATCTATTGCTATCAGTTTTCAAACCAGCAGATTACTCACATATTTAATGTGTGTCACTGATAATGTGAGTACTATAATTTAATGAGTAGTTACAGATAATTCCATAAAAATTCCCACCTGCCTAGAAACAACTGTGTACTTAAGAGTTTTACTGATGGTAATGAAAAATCAAGTTGTATCACGTCATCTCCCATTCATCTTAAGAGAGGAAATACGGCCATATCTTTGCCTGTACCAATACTTTATCCTTATTTTTTTTTTTTAACAGTCCAACCAGGGATCTCATTATTCAGAAAAATCTCCACTCTTTCCTATTTCAGCATTTTTTGAAATGTGATTATTTTAATTCAGTATTTTCAAGTAGCATTGGGAGAAAAGAAATCTCAAAAGGGACTAAGTATTTATTTTTCTGCACCTTATTTTCTGCACCCACTTTTTTATGGCATTCTTACCCACAAACACTATCAAAGAACAATATATCACAGATATGCAGAATAGTCAGTGAAATTTTATGAGAATTTTCACATTTTGAGTGACAGGAGTCATGATCTTGAAGTTTTGTTTCCTTAGTGTTTGGGTTATTTTTGTACAGGGAATAATAAAAGTGGCATGAATGGACTTCGGTGTTGTGTTATGTCATATACATACTGAAGCATTCCACTGAGTTTGCAATGACTTGATTTTGATTATGTTAAAATGTTTGTAGGTTAAAAACAAAGAAAAAAGGCTGGATCTTTGTATGGTGAAGTACTAAATTTCAATTCTGCAATTTACACTCCAGAGGAGTAGATCACTCTGAGATTACTTTCAATAATTTCAATAATTTCTCTTTTGTAAAGCTTGCTGCTTCTCTCTAGTTCTTCTCTAGTGTCATTTGCAGGCCAGTTTGAGACCTTGATATCGGTAAGGTCAGCTTCACTTTACAGTAACATCTATGAGATCAAGACAAAACCCAATACAGACTTCTCTACTCCCCCCACATGAATTAATCAAAACAACTGTGGTATGAAAAATGTTGTGCTGTTTTTTGATTTTTCTCCTCTATAGCTGCATGTAGTTTCAGCAACTTATTAGTGGACCTTAGGGATCTGAATGCTGCATACCAGAGCTGGTTCATGCCAATTATTATGTTGAGTGATGAAACTGCCTTGTATCATTTCATTTGTGGATATGAACAGCAGGTGAATGTTATAGTTTCTGCTTTTGAATTATAAATCACATAGACTGAAATCTCAGTTCTCTGAGAAAGGGTTGTAAAAGCAGTGGAGTGTAAGGAGACTACTGTTTCTTGTGAAAAGAGGTCTGAAATTAGAGTTTATTGATGTGGGGTTTTTCTTCACCTCCCTGTCAGCTTTGAAGACCAAAATTGAAAAATTTTGGATAAAGGAACTGAATGGAAAGCAAATAAAACATCTAACTACAAAGACTGTATTTAAGACTATAAACCATAGATAGGTCCAGCACCAATACATTCAAGTAATTGAGTAATACGAGGTTCACTTTGGGTTTTCTATATGTTGACTTTCAAGAAAAAAATGTGAAAGGTTATGGTAATGGTAACAGGACTCTCTTTCCCATCCAATTTCTGGCATAGACTAAGCTCGTCTTTAAATATTTATAATTTTGAGATCTTCCTTGAAGTGTATCTGCACAGACCTGTGTGACGCTTGAGTCTGCAGTCTGGATAAACGTGAATGGACAAAAGCTAAGATTCTTTACAGACAAAATAGAAAGCATTTGGTGGTAACAGTACATAACTAACAACGTCAAAAGGACTGGATTCAGTTACTGGAGGAAAATCTTCAGAATCAGTGTAATTTCTTTCTGAAATAGGTAATCTGCTAGCCATATTTGTAGTCTAGTTTTAGGCTCCCCAATGCAAGACACACTGTACTTACTGAAGTGAGCTCCCCACATACCACGTGGTGGTCAGGGGATGGAACAACAGCACAGGCAGCTGAAGTCCACTGATTTAGGTAAACCTGAACAATAAGAGACTGAAGGTAGACATAGTGTTCTCTACAGTCACTTAAAGGAAGGCTATAGAGGAGATGAGGCATTTTGCATATGCACAGAAAAAGGACAAAAAAAAGTGGTCTCCTGTTGCAGAAAGAGGAAACTGTGTAAATATTAAGAAAAAGATCACCATCAAGGGTCCAAACATAGGAACAGTTGTAGAGAGGTTTTGCATTCTTAGACACACTCAAATGACTGGGTAAAGTCTAGCTATGTGATCTAAGTTGTCCTTTGAGTTTGGGAGCAGAGGGCAGGAAAGGCTGAATTTGAGATCTCCAGAACTGTCTTCTGATCTAAATTACTCTATTAGTCTCTAATTCTCACTCTGTGAGTTTATGATTCTATTCTTCAAGTTCACAATTTGTGTTTCTCTCATTTTGAAATTTAGGGGAGGGACTGGGAAGGGGTAACATTCTAGTCATGAGCACATATGGTAATTTCTCCTAATGATATAGTATCTTATTGTTCTTGTCCCTGCAGTTTTGTCTAGTGGTGGCTATGAAAATTGTCACTGAGTGGGTGTAAGTCACATCATATTAGTTCCCTTATGTGTACAAATCTCATAGGAAACTATTTCTAGCAGTTTTTTAAATCCTATTGACAAGGACCAGTTTGAATTTATCTCTGTTCCCACCACCAAGTATGAGAAAAGAGCAATATTCAGCTCTTACCTAGTTTTTCAGAGTTATAACAATCTGAGGTGTACATTCGCTGACTGCAAAAGAGTCACTTACTAATGAAGTCCCAGGATAGATCTACCAACGAAGGCATACAGTAGTAGAATACTGTGCTTCATTATATCTCATACTTATCAGTGGTGCATTATGCAGGTTCAAAATGAGATGTGCAGGTTTTTGAAGTGAGTAGCTTAAGACTGTTTGTCTTCCACTCAGACTAGTCTTTTGTTTACACAATAATAAATGTGCAGAACAGTTCAAAGTTCAAAATTGACTGGGAAAAATCTCTGTAGAAGATGTGATGCCATTAACAAACAAACAAACATAGCAAGTATTTATTAGAATTCTGAAATTTTTAAGTCTTATCTGCTCATGGAATTTTTAACCAACTTGCTTAAAGCAGTGAAATTACACATCACTAAATGTGGGACTTTTTCGTAAGAGGGAATTAGTAATATACTGTAAAGATTCTATCAAAGTTTTGTAACTACATAATTGATACCATCTGGTGTTTCAGAAAAGACTGATCTGATTTCGGATGAACTATGAAAATCACAGGTCAGTATAAAGAAAACATATTTCTAGGTTACCAAAACCATAAATATAAGACACTGAACTTTTTAGCTCACTATGTGAACTTATTCATGTAATTATGTATTTGCTTGATTTAAAAGTTCTTTGTACATTGGAATACCAGAAAATTACACTTCTAATTTCTTTTTACATGTAGTCACACTTGTTTTTTAATACTTTTTCTGTCATATTCATCTATTTTAGCTCTGGAAATATTTTTGGTCCATCTGGTTTCCCTTTGTATAAGTCTGGAAATATGAATTGTTATGCAGCATGAAGCTTTATTTTCTTTTTTTAGGAGATAAAATGTTTACAATGACTCCACAGACTGGACTCCACATTGCTTGTGCAAAGGCTATCTGGTTTCTCTGCAACTATGATTCAATGATTCTAGTTCCAAATGTAATTACTTTTGCTGCTCTGTTTTTTAAATTTATAATTAGATTTCAAAACTTATGCAGGTTGTTACCAAAAATCTGTGCATAACTGCCCCGATAAAATGGCAGGAAGGAATCTCAAGTGAATTAGGAAATGGCCCTCTGTCATGTTCTGCTAAGCCATTGCCAACATCCAGTTCTACCCTTACTGTCCACAGCAATTAGTGGCTTTTCGTTTATCAGCACCTGAATGAGAGTGAGATGAATAAAGTTACATGCAACATGGGGAAAAAAATTTGTGTCTTTTAGCAGTGTTACTAGCTAACTGGCCTGTATCACTGTAGTCAGAGCTTGGGAAACTGGGAAAAGAAGTGAAGTTTTGGGTTCACTTCCAACCTTGTGTGTGTCATATATCTAGAGTTTGCCAAAATTATCTGATCAGAAAGATCAAATTTTGGAATTTATTTGTATGGGTCTAAATGACTATACACTGCAAAAAAGAAGCTCTCAGGATCACAGTCACTTTTAGAGAAGCCCTAAGAGCCTTGTACTTTAATACTGTCCTATTCTAACAAGATGAGCTTACCCATCACTAGACAGACATAAGAGTCATCTGCTTTTGATAATGTCACTTGGGATTTTCCAGTCAGGCATCTCACTAGGAATGTGGGTTGTTCAGCTTACAAAGTGTGAGGAGAACGGATCCTTTTCAGAGAAACCAACAAGGCCCAGGGGATGAGACTAGTGTGGTACAGGCTTGATTCAGACAAATCTGACAAGTTTAATTCCCTAGACATGTCAAAGAGCTGGAAAGCAGACAGCAGTGAACAGATCCAGGATTCTAAATGGGAACAGCAAAAGGCAAGCACCAGGTGTTTTCTAGACATAGTGCTAACTTTTACTGTTGTTGTAATCAAATTTATGTCTGCTAGTTTTTGAAGAAAATAATGAGTGCTCTTATGCCACTGAAGATATTAAAAAAGTGAGAGGGAAATGTGTTGCCAAAATAAGAATGTAAAATATAGGCACAAATGTAAAATTTTCCATTGAAAACATAATAGTACAGTTGAGGGAAACTGCTTTGTAGCCATCCTGGTACAAAAATAAGTAAGATTTGATGCCACACTTATTGATATTATTGTATTAAAGCCACTGGAAGGTGAGAATCAAATAGGGCATAAATAGTCCCTTTTATGACAGTAAAGAAATTGAGAGTAACAAAGAAAAATGAAAAGGACAGTGGTTCTATTTTACCTACATTTGCTGTTTGCTTTTCTATTTCATTTTGGTTTTGCTTTTTATTTTTAATGCACCATATTTACTTATTTCTAAGTGGTTTCAAATATATGAATTCATATTAAAGCCTAAAATTAGCATAAAGCTAATTTTTAATTTTGTATCTAATCTTTTTTTGCGGACAGGTGAAATGGGAGAAAGATTTAATTAAGGGTATATTGTTGGGATTCAAATGAGCTGTAATTAATTTCTGGTCATGAAAATTTTATTTTCTCTATAATAACTATGGGAAGAATTATTACTGTATTTGCTGAAACATTTGTAATATGTTTGAGGAAAAAAAATCTCAGATTTCAGCTGAAGAGCCTAATTCTTGATACACAAAAATACCTATGCTTGAGTGACCTAGCTAATAATGAATACAAGGGAAAATTCTCAATGTCCCCAAAGGTAACTTCTAAATGAATATGTGTCTACAAGCTTTTTATCAAACCTCCCTTGAAAATGGGACAAGTGGTTATATAGCTGAATAAAGCTGCTTCACTGATCTGCTGCTCTTATCCATCCTATCCTATCTGTATCCTTGAGCGGACACCAAAAATCTTTAAAAATTCTCAGGGACAAAAGAGGATTTTAATGAACTTCTCTATGTTTTGTTGCACTTTTCTCCTGTGTATATTGTGAAATATGTTGCAATACATAAAGATAGCAAGTACCATGTCTCGACTATGGACAACTACGAGAATTATAAACATTTGGTCCATTTTATTGTCAATGACAAACATGATTTTAACAGTAAGTTCATTTGCAAATCTAGGATGTCTAACTAACATTTGAGTAGCTGCTTCCATTGAATTACACCACCATTAATCATCTCCACTAATTCAATAAAAAAAAGTCAATACAATAAAACACTTTTTCTATTGAATTAATGAGGGTGGTTGGTTACTAATAGGATATGACTGCATTAGGGAAATGTTTAAAGTAACACGATAGATTAACAAGGAAACATTTAATAAAAATTTAATATAATTTTTTAACTCATTCCAAATCCCATGAGCAAAGAAGGGAATCTGTATTATGAAGACAGACACTGCATAAACTTGCTGAATATCATCACTTTACTATTTCCCTTGTCAGTGTGTAAACTAAAACATATGATTGGACTTTTCTTGATTTTCTGTTTTCTTTTTTATAAAATGAGAGGAAATGCACACACCTTTTATTCAGTGCTATAATAGAAATACTGAACATGAACCATAGATTTTTCATATGTAGAGAGGTTTTATCTTTCTGTGAGAAAAAATGCCCTAAACCCACCTCAAATGATTGTTTCTGTAGCCTTAGGCAACTCACTTATGGCCTTTCAGAAGCTGCT
This sequence comes from Polioptila caerulea, assembly GCA_013397295.1. Classification (NCBI taxonomy): domain Eukaryota; kingdom Metazoa; phylum Chordata; class Aves; order Passeriformes; family Certhiidae; genus Polioptila; species Polioptila caerulea. Next base: position 1,216,684 of record VYXF01013111.1, on the reverse strand, counting down.
TAAATTTAAATTTTCCATTGGTTTTAGTTATTGGAATATCTGAGTAGCAGTATCTCTGCAGTTCAGGCTGTTCACATTAAGCTGAGCCTTAAGCTCAGTTTCTTCAGCTGTAAAGTTGTAAAGTAGTTGCCACAATACTTGTCCCTGTCTATAGTGAGTTCAGGACTAGTGACCTGATGGCCAGAAATGAATTTCATTATAAGAATGAATTTAGAATAATAATCACATTTGTTTATTGGAAGGCAAAATAGTAACTTCCTGAGGATGTTGGGACACTGTAAAGTAGCATAGCTGCTGTAACTTGAGAGCAGAGTAATAGAATTGTCTCTGGAAGAGCTTTACCTTTCCTTTTGTGCCTACTCATGTCTAGGGTACCAGTCAGGTCAAGGAGGAGGTGCTGAAGGGACAGCAATTCCAGCTGTAGAACGCTGAATGCATTTAACATTGGACATGGACTAATACCAGCCATGATGGAGCAAATAAAATCTCTCTCACATGAGAAAAACCTTCATCCATGCAAGCGGTTCTCTTTACCTGAGTTTGATTTCAGCTTTGGTGCATGTGATAAATATGATAATGTGATAAATCCTGGTTTAATGTGGTATGAAGTTCATTGTGATGCCAAATAAAATTAACTTCTTATTGGAGGGAAATTAAAACATGTGTAATTTTGCAATGTGTGACTCAAATTTTCTATCCATCTCTGGCTTCAACCTGCCTATGGCACACAAAGCACACCATGTTGTGATGACATACCATGTAGCTATGAAAACATAGATATAGGAAACAGGTAATTTTCTTCAAATTAATATATCATAGTATGTTTGACACATAAATGCTACAAAAAAAATATTATTTTGAGCCCTGAAAAACCTTATAAAGTAGAGGTATTATAACAAGCAATAAATCTGAACAGTGTTTTAGCCTAATAAGAAGTAGGATGATAAAGAAGGAAACAGCACTGATTATAATGATATGTAATAGAATATTACTCTCATATAGAAGACAATTTTACTGTTTTGGAAGCTAAGTATAATTCAAAATGCAAATGATGCAGAGCAATTAAGAAAGTGCTATTGCTTCTGTCGTAGTAATATCCAGTAAAATATTAATTGTTCTGATGATTTATAGTTGTTTTCGAAGACTGACTTTCTGGTCCCACAAACACTGTGACTTTTGAGGGAAAGTGATATCCAGGGTCTTCATTTGTTAGATAAACAAAAAAGAGATGAGCAGACAAGGCATTAAAAAGCATCAAATTGTAATGTAATGCCTTTGTAGTAATCTGAATTCTATTTTAAAATCAATGTTTTGGTATGGCCAAGATACATCTTTGTAAAAGTCCTCCCAAGAAAAACTTCTAAAAAGAACCAGAAAAGAACTATAATATTCCTCAGCAACGGAGTCTACCTTCATTTTTTGTTTTGTTTATTTTTTTTTCTTAACATATAGGCATATATTAAAAAATTTTTAACAGTCTTAAGCATTTTCAAACCCCTAACAGACCATATAATTTGCACAAATTATCTCAGGCTTTATTCCCATTAGTAATATCACAATGGAAAAATACCCCTTAAAGTTAGTGTTAAATATTTGTTTTGTTATACTCACAATCATTTGTGTTTTTGTTAAACAAATCACAAGTGAAGTGTGATATTAAAAGTATACATTTATCCATAATTATTAATCTTCCATGAAAATAATCATGCTAAAGAATCGATATTTGTGCATTACTATCAAGTTATAAGCTTCGTTCCACATGCTTTGAAAAAGATGCATTGGAGTCCTAGCAAAATACTTCCTTTCACAGCATGTATGAAGATCTACAGTTTTTTAAGAACTCTTAATAATCAGCTGTTTTCAACATTTATCAAAACTCTAGCAACTGCTAGTTCTCTTCTGATGCTTTTTCAGCACTACTTTTACCTTAGTAGAATTTGCAAATTAAACCTGGACAGCTGTAAATTGTGTTCCAAAAAGGAATACCTTTTTTCTAAAACTTAAATAACCTGGAGACCTCAGTTAGAAAAAGAGATCAGTACTTAAACATGTACGTTCCTCTGTTTAGTGCCACTCAGAGAGCTTTAAAAAGTCTTGATAACACTTAAAAGCAGAATAATCCTGAATGTTTTACAGCACAACTGATATTTAATTAGCCTCAAATCTGTGCTAGAAAGACATGTTTGTATACCCAGAGCACTACTCCATCCAAGAGTGAGCATATTAGGGTTTATATTGCCATTTCATTTCTCAGTGGTACATCTTATAGAATGCTGTGTTTGGGGCAGGGGGAAACCAATCAACTAGAAAGGACTCTGGTGAGATCACAGTATGAAACTGTAATTCAAGGACAGCAACTAAAAATGTTAAGATGACACTTTGCTATTGCTGCTCTTTGAAATACTATTGTGATTTTAACATTCATATTTGTACCCACATGTCAACATCTGCATCTAGTTTTTTTCAAACTGTTGATGACTTATTTAGATGTCTACTTTCATGCCACTGAGATGCAAGTACCAGACAAGTGGGAATACATATTACCTGCCTGCCACAAAATTTCACAAAATAGCATGTTGATAGGTACAAAGTTGTAACAGATAAAATTTCCATTTCCTAAATACAAAAGGCTTTTAGTATTTAAAAATACCCCTAAGACAGAGACGGTGGAATACTCTCTTTGCACTTCAGTTTTTCAGCTTAAGAATCAGGAATGAGAGCTATCTTAGTTATTTAATATGTACTGGGAGAACAATCTAGTGGGTTACATCCCTGACTTTTATCACTGAAACCATAATTTAAAGCAGTTCCATGGTTGTCAGAAGGAGCTGGGTGTGTCCCTTCACCCCTTGGGGTAGATTCCACTAATGTTATCTCTGTGAAAACAACTGGTTTGTACTGTGTGAATCTGATTCAGCAAATTGGGGTTTAATCCTCATAGGATTACTTTATTTTTCTATGGTTCTTAAGGTCATCACGTATGCTAGCAATATGTAAGGAAGGAACCAGGAACAAGAAAGAGGAAATATTCAAGATGTGGAATTTCATTCTATTGTGGCATTAGCTTAATTAAAACAATAAACACTTCATTTCTATAAAGATGTGTAAAGTGGCTGTAAGTAATAATGGAAGGTAACTCCAAAATCAAACAAGTCTGGATTATCCTCATGAATATTTCTATCCCCCAACAAACTGAACTGGGCATTTCTGCACCACTGACTTTGTCAGTTGTCAAATCTCTGAGTGTGTGGCAAGGCAGGACATTAGGAAAAAAAAAAAAAAAAACGACAATTTTTTTTCTCCTGAAAAAATTAACTTTTCTTTATATTCTAGAAGGTGCTAGACTTTCAGAAAGAGATTGTAAAATGAAAAAAAGAAAGATAACAGTTTGTATCAAAATAATAGATGGGTGTCCTTATCATCTGTTTCTCCAACCCAAAATGGTAAACTAAGATTTATTTTTCCTCAAAAAATCACAGAATCAATTCATTTAGGACCTCTGAGATCATCAAGTCCAACCTATCACCTGAAATCACCTTTTCTACTAAACCATGGCACTGAGTGCCATGTACATTCTTAAACTCTTCCAGAGACAATCACTTTACTGTCTTCCTGGGCAGTCCATTCTAATGTTTAATTATCCTTTCTTTGAAAAAATTCTTCCTGATGTCCAATCTAAATCTCCCCTGGCACAGCTTTAAGACTGTGTCCTCTTGTCCTGTAATTTGTTGCCTGGGGGAAGAGGCTGACCCCCACCTGGCTGCAATCTACTTTCAGGCAGTTGCAGTAATGATAAGGTCCCCCCTGAGCCTCCTTTTCTCCAGGCCTAAGTTTTCTCCTTTAAATCTTAGATTTTATTGCATGGAGCTTGTCATATAGAAAATCATCCCTCCAGAATATGCTCTGTCTTATTTCAGCTGAATAACAAGCCTTTTTTTCCCTGCTAAATTACCCAGGAATATTTATTATCTACAACCAGGACTTAATATATGATCTTGATTATAAAATGTTCTTACATAAAACCTGTAAAGCTCTCAATAAATGGATGCAACTCCCAATGTCTCTGATTAACAAAGTAAACATAATTAAAATTACTATAGTCCCTAAATTTGATTATCTATTCATGAACATTCCTTTATTTCTTTCAGTATAATTTAAAAAAAACCCCACAACTTTAATACATCTTTTAAAGATTCCTCTGACTATATAAAATACCAGATTAGGTATAAAAGCATTGACTTAACCTCTTAAAAGTAAACTACTTTCACCAGACTTTTGCTGAATTCCAGGCTCAATAAAAATATATACAGACAGAATTCAACAATGCTCTACTTAGAGCTGGAGCCAGGGAGACAGTGAAGACTAATTAAAAGTACTGCTGGAGAAGTTATTCACCCATTTCATTTATCCTTGATGTTTCTTAATAGATTTTTGGCCATGGTTGATTAACAGGATTGGAGAACAAACAAAAGAACCTTGTGCAATTACTATGACTGCAAGAGGAAAATCTAAATGTAACTTAATGCAATGAGATGAAGTAGGTAGGATTTGGGGCACTTTGTAGGAGAACATAAATGTCTGTTTCTCTGCAAATTGCTGATAAAAAGACTCATTGTGATGTTTTAAAAATGGCCTTTCTAGAAGAAGTATCCCATTCAGCACTTTCCATTGACTGTGGACTATTGACGGTATCTTGGGGTCAGAATCCAGCTTTCACTTCCCATTTTCCTGTGACTGAATTTCTCAGGCCTGCTCATTTGGCAAAACTATCTCAGCTAATGTTCCTGGTCACCCTCGCCACACAATGCTTTCTTTTGCATCTAAACAGTCACACACACTGAACATTAGACACATATATTAAAGAACTTACATGCCATAAAAGTAGCAAAGTACAGAGATTTGGAAATCTCTCATGCTATGCAAGGGTCAAATAATATTCATCATATTTTTAGACAGACAGAATAGAAGTAAAATATCTTTCTTTTGCATCGTGAATTAAAAGAACACAAACTACAAGCACAGGGCCATCTCTCACAGCTCTTCCTGTTTGCTTTGTCTGTAAGTCTGCCTGTCTTATCTATCTTACCTGCTTGCTGAACAGGAAGATAAAAATATCAAGTAATATCTTCCAAGAGACATATGTTTTCTGAGACAAAAAGTTCCTGTCATACTTGACTCCTCTTCTGAGTTTAACCTTGTGGGTGGGACCCACTTAGGAATTTTTGAGGACAATCTACAAGATGTTTATGTTCTGCTCTTCAGACTTCTTTGTGACAGTTCCCTGAATAGTTTTCTTTTCACCATACCTAACAGCAGCACATAGAACTCTCTCTCCATCTGTGAGCATGTCACTCTGACTATACAGATATCTGATTTTTTCAGAATCCTTCAGTGAAAATACATTTCAGGTGTCAGCAGGCATTTTGCTGTGGTAAAGTTATTCAGCATGTAAATATTGTTAGGATGTCTGATCTAGCAGTCACTTTCTTCAGATCTGAGAGACCCTGGTTTAAATCTTTTCTTTGCAGTATGCATAGAGATAGCTCTTGACCTAAGCTTGGTAGGGCTCAGACGAGAATTGCCACGTTCAACAAGAAAATGGAATTCTGTTATCACTGAGTAAATAAAATTGTCTCAGTGCCTGGTGGCATTTTCCAGACTATGCCTGTGATTATCTATATTTGGAGATGCTGAACACCTATGAGCCTTAAACCTTGGTGGGACTGTAGCACAGGTATTTGTCTGTATCTCCAAGAGATAAACTAGTACTAGTACTCATCCTTAAGGTGCTTCTAATTGAGTTGGGACCACAAAATGTAACAGGTCAGTATCCACATTTTATACAGTGCTTCAGTGTTTGGGTGCACATCCAAGGCACCAGAACACTGTGAGAAATCTCTTGCTCTACTGCAACTCTCAAGATGATATGGATTTCAGTAGTTTCCAGTATGTAAGAGACATATGTGCTGTGAACAGAGAATATCATTACTCATAAATGCTTTAATGGGACACCAGTCCACAGTGTCTCATTGTGCTCTAGCTCCCCAACAGAAAAATGGTGAAGAATTTTGTTAGTTTATGCGTGATGAGGACGCATCACATAAGCCTTTGCAGCGTGCAGATATTTAAGCAATGCTAATAAAGTCCCTCTAAAAAACCTAAGTTATTTGCTTGAATACTTTTGTCACTGATGGTTGAGTCTGTAGCGTCTTTGTTTTCAGATACATTTTTCCATCTAGACGACAATCTACTGATGTAAAGGTAGGTTATTGATATTCTCACTATTATGTCCCTGAACTTTGAGGCACTTGGAAAAAAATGTCTCTTTCAGCTACGTTACTTACATTTTCTTGGTTTTGTCTTATCCCATGGAGTGTTTCTATGCAAAAAAGGCACTTCCAGGAATTTCATTAAGGTATTGGGAAGTCCAGTGTACTGAAGCTGAACTCTCTTCCCAGAACTATCAGCAATCTGTCAGTGGCAAGGTTTCCTGGAATAACATCAGAACCCCTGCCTGTTATAGGCAAAGGAATGGTGTTAGTCTTTCTCTAGCAAATCGTATTTAAGTGTAGTTTGCTGTGAAAGAGACAATTCTTTAGAAACCCCAGAGACATAGGCACATTACTAAATCTTAGGCAGCTAGACTGATCCTGAAGTTGGGACTGCTGAATAAAAAGACTTTCTGGTACATCTGCAAATTTAGACAGTGGTGGAGTTTGAGTGCAGGGAAGGGTGAAATGAGAATGAAGGGAAGGCTACATCTCTCCCAGCTGACAGATGACAAAAAATTTGAAATTTGTATTTTTTTTCAAATATTTTTCTATGCATGAATTAATGATAAATAAAGCAAGTAAAAAACTCAAGGTTTTGTATCTTTTATTTTACCGCAAACTAGAATGAGCAGCTCAGATTGGAGTCTTTTGTGGAATGGAATTTGCAACAAAAAAGATCCGTGCAGAAAAAAATAATTTCTGAAGAATTTGAAGACATTCATGAATATGAAATATTTAATGTGAAGCAAAATATTTTGACATAGTGAAGTTAAATATTTTAACATTAGTGATATGAATGAGATAGTCACAAGACTTCCATTTGACACTAATTTTGACATCAATATGATACATTTCTGCACAATGATTTGGTTACAAAAATACAACATTTTCTGCAGGATTTTTTTCTTCTTCTGCCATGTATGGCTTAATATAAAAAAGTCTGGAAATAATCATGAAACCTACTGTCTCTACCTTGTTAATTCCTCGGAAAAAACCCATTGCTTATATGTGTTAAGTTCAAAACTCTTTCTACCTTGAAAACACTAGGGAAACTTCTTCAGAAAAGCAAAAAGCAAGAATAACTGAGCGGATGACACTGGAAGAAAGAAATGGTGGATCCATGCTGCAGTAGCTTTAGAGGAGCTCATTTCTCAATCTTATTCTCAGCCTTTTAACATATTTTCTCCCTTTGGCAATAGGCTGACAAAGAAGGGATTTTCATCTAAGTAATAGTCTTGACTGTTACCAATTGATCCAAATTCATGTATTGAAGAACTGAATGTCTTTTCACGCTATCTACTCAGAATGGTTTTTAATTAGCACTTAGTGGGCATCATAGCAGAATAAAGGCTAAAATAAAAGTAATCATTTTGATTTTTCTCTTTTATGTTATAGCAAATGAACATTACCTGAGAGATATTTGTCTCCAAACATTGAAAGTACACTGTGATTTATGCCAAGCAGAACATGGTCTGAAGGCTAAGAGATCTGTTACCTTTGTGATTGCCTTTGTGTTGCATAATGCAATTAAATAGATGCATACCAAAATACAGATGATGTGTGAACGCTAATTTTACTGGTTGCATTTATTTTCATTAATTTACAGTATGAATTCATTTTTGAATGTAGATTCTTTACACCTTTAACTGTGGGTGATGACTCTCACATGGCAGAGTATAATCACGCAGAATAAACACAATCTGTGCACTAGTTGTCTTCACTATTTTTCCTGTTTCAACATCTAAAAGAAGTGACGTTTTGACTGTTTGGGTATACCCTCATATTCCCAGTTTTCTATGACTAGTGACAGTCTGTAGGAGTGAAGTATTACCCACTTCAGAGGAAGATCAAGTTAAGAATAACTTAAGCAAGATGAGCATACACAAGTGCATGTGACCAGATAAGATGAATCTAAGGGTGCTGAAAGGATTGCTTGACATCATTGTGAGCCTAGCTTTTCATAATTTTCAAGAGTTTAAGATGATTAGAAAGATTCCTGATGGTCAAAAAAAGGCAGACGTCAAGCTTATCCTAAAGATAATAAAATAGATGTCTGATATTGCTCAGGCTACCTTCAGTCTCAAGGAATGATTGCCAAATCCCTCCAGAAGCTGTGGCCAAGCTACAGACAAACCATAAAAAAGGGAACAGACACCATACTTAGAGCGAGTCATACCTGACCAACCTAATTGCCTTCTTTCATGTGGTGACCAGCTGTACAGATGAGGGGCAGCAGTGGATGAGATTCACCATGAATTTAGCAAGACTTTTGGCACAGTGTCCCATAGTATCAGCACAGTCAAATGGGAGAGACAAAGCTCCTGGATTATTTATGTCCTGTTATGTTGTCTGTCTTTCCAGCAGAAAGAAAGAAAACTACTCTTTCAACTGGAGTAGTTGAACTCCTCTTTGAGGACCAGGCAGAGAACATGAGGATATTCTTGTTTGTAGCAGGCCTTGCCCACTTTTTCCTGGTCACTGAGCCTGATGTCCACTCTGGGGTTGCCCTCTTTAATCTGTATCCATAAATTCTCAGATGGATCATCCATCTGCAAGCAGGAGAATGAATCCTATGAACCTACATTTCTCTATATGATAGTGCACAATCTGTTCCATTACAACTTTAGGCTGTGTAACTCTTTTCTTACACTGAAATGTGATGAGGAGTTAATGCCCATTCTCTTTCTTCCCTACATGTCAAATCTTTCTTTGTTAATTTTATTTCTAAATCTGTCTTAGTGCAATGGTTAATTTTTGTCATCTGACTTTTCTTAGAGCTTAACTCTTACAAATTTTCCTTGACAGTGATATAACCTACTAGTCAATGGAAGACAGAACGGCGGCAGGCCCTCAGGAAACCTGCATATGTGTATTAGACCATCTCATGCAGCCCACTAGGGTCTTCTACCATTTAGTTACCATGTGTGCCCTGGAATCCTTATGTCCACTCAGAATGCAGCTGTTTCAGTTAAAATATCTGCAAAAAATATGTGCAAAATAAACAGAAGCTTCTGCAGTTCTGAGTCTCCTTTGAAGTGTCATAAAGCAAGAATATCAGGCCCAGCTAGCTAGAGTGAATTTTTAAACCCCCTGACTGATTTCTTGAAATAAATGTATATTTGTTCATTCCAGTTCAATCCTTTTTTGTTAGATTTTTTTTTTTGAGATTATAATTGTTTAAATGTTCTCACGTCTGGATTGCTGAAGTAGAAAAACTAGTACTTCAAGGAGTGAACATGTCTGGTACCCTGGCAGCAATATAACCTGATTCCGTGGTAATTTTAAATTATAGTTCCAATCAGAACATCTTTATGTTTCTGTATAAAGAGGAACCACTTTAAAAAGAAGTACTGAGCTACAGAACATGTGAATACTCTTTCAGGTTGCTAACACTTAAATTACAATTGTGCTGAAAATAGTAGTCTAGTTGGTTTCCATGACAAAGAATCTCGTAACATGGTAGGATGAATCATGCCTGTAAATCTGTTTGCTTAGGTGTCTCTCTCTATATATATATATATACATATATATATATATATATATATATATATATATATACAAAATCCCAAGCCAGAACTCAGCAGTGTCAGAGAGATAAAGTAGGAGAATAAAAATGGGGAAAGCATAAAATCATTATTAGAAATATAAAAAATAAGCAATGAAATTAGAAGCGGTTAAAGTTCCTTCACTCTTAAAGCTGAAGTCATGTTACTGCTATGTCAAGGTTCCTATGCCACATTGGTAAGTTCATGCAATATTCAGCAGTCATTTACTGCTCAGCCTCTTCTATTTGCCACAAGTTGCCCAACTTGGATCTTCTTTACACATTGAATTAGTTTTATTTTTAAAAAACCCAGGAATGACGTAGAATGTGTAATATTATACTGTTTTTCTCCATGCATCAACATTCTCAAATGTTTCCCGGCAATGTGCACATGCAGGCCAGAAAGTCAATCATATCCAGGGCTGCATGAAATGAAGAGTGACAAGAAAGACAAAAGAGCTGATTCTCCCTCCCTACTCTGCTCTTGTGAGACCCCACCTGGAGTACTGAGTTCAGATCGGGGTCCCCAGCATAAGAAAAATGACCTCTTGGAGCCAGTGCAGAGTAGGGTCACAAAGATGATCTGAAGCACCTCTCCCATGGAGACAAGCTGAGGGAGTTGGGGTTATTCAGCCTGGAGAAGAGAAGGCTCTGGTGATGCCTTTTTCTCTGGTCCTAGAATTAAGAGCCAGACACAGTTAAGGAGATAAAAGGAGTTTTACCTCATTTAATAAGGATCCTTAGGTGCACAATCTGTCAAGGTGGAAAACACTAGAGAATGCACCCGGTGTGTGACGTGCATTCAATATTTATAGACTTTGAAAATTAGTGGATCTGACAAAGATTCTCCAACAAGAAGTATAATAGATAACTATTGCCCTATTCTAGCAACTTCTGGAGTCTGCCCCCCTCAGATGAGGCTTGTATCCTATTTACAAAAATTTGTCCTCAAGAGCTGGTTTCAACCTTGGTTTCTATGGGGAGCCAAGATAGTGTAGGGCTTCAGGCCTTCAGCTGGAAGACTTTTAGAATATCTTGTCCTTCTGCCTAGGGAAATACTGGAACTAAGTTACAGTATCAGGCAACAAATATGTAAACTAAGAATACAAGGAATATATAAAAGGTATAAAAAAAAAAATCACCACGGCATCACTAGAGGGATCTTGGAGCAGCCTTCCAGTACCTGAAGGGCTCCTACAAGAGAGCTGGAGATGGGCTTTTGCAAGGGCATATACAGATAGGATAAGGGGGAGTGAAGCTGAAGGAGGGCAAGTTTAGATTAGATATTGGGAAAAACTTTCACACTGTGCGGCCGATGAGGCAGCACTGGAACAGGTTGCCCAGAGTGGCCGTGGAATCCCCATCCCTGGAAGTGTGCAATGCCAGGCTGGGTGGGATTCTGAGTGACCTGGTCTAGTGAAAAGTTCCCTGCCCATGGCAGCAATGTTGGAACTAGATGGTCTTTCAGGTCCCTTCCAACCCAAACCATTCCATGATTCTATGATCTCTTGTGAGCAGTACAATGTGCGTGAGCAGTTGAGTTTAACAAATGTAATGAGCTGCAAGGGACAAGTATGGCAGGAACTCAAAATGATTGATATTCCTGAGCCTGCAAATGATAGTCTAGTTCTGATATCATGCAATGATATGCATCACTTTTGGCTAGTATTTTTTCCAAAGTGATTTATTTTTTTTTTTTAATGACATATTTGGGTTTAAAGACACTCTGAGAATAACAGTTTTCATTCAGCATATTTACCTGACTGCAGAAATTTGAGAATTTATTTGATAACTATGTTGAAGTTAAGTACATTATTTTAATTTAATTACATTAGACTTTTAGTACTGTAGGAGAAGAATAAGAAGAAATCTAAATCTAAATCACAAACACATGTCTCTGCAATAGGAAAGGATGAAATATATGGGGGTTTTATGATTGCAAATAATTGGGAATATGATTTTAATATGATTACAAGTAATTTAGTGCTTTCCAAATAGTGCAATAATAGATGATCATCCAACAAATTAATCTGAAATATTCCAGTTCCTCAATTTTTTGCCATAAATTGAGATAATTTCAATTCTTAATTGAACATATAAGAAACTTATTTTATTTGACCTTCATTAGATTTGACAAAGGTGTATCAGTCATGGGGTACAAAAAGCATGATATATTCAAGGTGTCATCATTATTCTACCAGCTTTCTAAGCGTTTTAAAAAATATCAAAGAAACATTGGTTAAGTATTCTGCTAACATAGCTCTTGACAAATTCTAGTCTGCTGTTCTATCTGTTCTCCACGTAAAATTCATGAAAAAGTGCTGGATATATAAAAATCTAACCATAAAGGCTTAAAAAAAGCCCTGTACCTGGGTTCTATGATACGAAATCTTGAGGTGATAGAGGATTATGCTAGAGATTACAGACTTTCCATATTTTATTGACTAGTTTGATGGAAGGCAATTTGCATTATTGCTATATGTATTGCTGGTTTAATAAATAAATTAATAATAGTGTTAATGTGTTAATGTTATCATATTTGGAACAAATAGTTCAATTTTATTACTTTAATAATTATAGATTCTCTTATTATTGCATTTTCATAATATAGAAACTCATAGTTTTAATGGTTTAAGTCATCTGCTTCTTGAAGCTATTTTCAAGCTCTATTAGTATTTTTTCTGCTTACCATTTGTACTATAAAACATTCCTGATGAGAAACTCATATTCATTTGTGTAGTTCTTTCTCATAACTGTTAGCAGTTATCACACATCTCTGATGTGATAATTCTTTAAATATACAGGGATTTTTCAAAGTTAAAAGTGAACACAGATCATAATAGTCAGCTTTAACTTATGTATGGTCTAAAGGTCATAAAATCAAGAGAGATACAGAAAGAGGAGATGATAGAAAAGGCCTAAAATAATAAAATGTGTAATGAGATCTGAGCAACAGGAGATACCAGTAGGCAAATACTGTCTTGGTTATAATTTCAGGCTGCTCGAATAAGTTTCTCTTTATTTTAATGTTAAAATATGCTATAATATCCATCATCCTTTTTATGTTCAGAGATAACACCCAAAGCAGGAAAATCTTGCTGCACTTATTCATTGCCTCTTCCTCTTCTAGCTAATTAAAATATGTATTTTTTAAAAGTAAGTAAAATAGATGAAAGCAGTTTTCAAAATCAAATTTGAATCAAGGAACCGTTATGGGAAGGTTTGACATCTGGGTAGGTTTTGCAAAATTGGAGAAAAAGAGCAAACAAAATTTTTCAGATCTTACAGAAAAGTATTTTCTGTTTCTTCAGTGAGTTGCAGTACTAAAATGGGTGACTTCACTAACTTTTCTTGAGTCTAATGTAATAAAAAAGCATTCAGTTGTGCAGAACATTATGGATACATGAGAAAATACCAAAACTGGAACCAGAGGGAAACCAAAAAGTAAAAAAGGTGAGGTAAAGACAGAAAGGGGAGATTCTAAAAAACTTCAAGTTTTTGCCTTGAAGAAGGTGAAACGGAAATGTACAATGTGGTGAGATCAAGGGGTAGGACAGCACCTGGAGTCCACTTTATTTGAGTTGCTGAGTATCAGGAACAAAGTGAAGGGTATTTTGCTAAGTAAGACAGAAGATGAATGAAACTTTGCTTTTAAATAAAAGAGAAAAAGTTTGGTCCTAAAAGTATTGTGAAATGGAAAGCAAAAGACTAGTGGTTTAGATATACATAATGTACAAGAGCTGAAAATGTTTTCTGAGATTGCAGGTCAGTATTTTCAGAATCTTACAGTTCAATACTATTACAGAAACAAGGTCTTAGACTGTGTCTATGTTTAATATGTTAGTGACACTTCTTATTTTGTCATAACAAATACTGAAGGCATCTATAACACAGAAATCTATGTCTGAATGGGCCAACCTAGTTAATATAGATGGGATGACACATTTCTTAACGAAGCTGACATTTAAATATATTTAAATTTGAATCATAAGCCTCACAGAATAAATATTTTCTTCACCAACTACAAAGAGACCAAAGAGTAGCCATTTAGAGTGACTAGGGGATTCGTGGATTCAGAGTAGATTTTGAAATTAATCATGCATCTCAGTAAAATGCTGAAATGAATCTAAATATGGGACACTGACTTTAAAACCACATTTATTTTTAGTGCATTTAATCAATGAGAAAACTAAAATAATTCAGTTACCAAGCATATATTTGATAATATATACCAAAATTCCTTTGGTAAAAAAATATTTGAAAAGATTTAAATCCAAATGAAGAAAGGAAGAGTAAAAATTTAGAAGTTCCTAAAATTATAAAGACCTAAATTAAAGAAAACCAAACAACAAACCCACTGTAAATTCTACGATACCCTAACTCTTCTTTTTTCCCCACAAATTGCTTTTCATTATTCCTATATGTTTTAATAGCATAGCATGGCCATAAGAAAACAGATTACCATTTAATATGCTTAACACCCCAGGCTCTGGTATATATGGTACTTGTCACTACCTTTTTTTTAATTTAGCATAGATATCAAATGGGAAGAACATATCAGAAGAACATTTTGACAGCAGATTTTGAATAACATATTCTTTTGCAATGCAGACATATAACATAACTGAGTAGCCTCTGCTTAGCTGTGATCATACCACAGTTCCCAGAAAAAGAAGCATAGCATTATAAAAGCATAATGTTTCAGTGAGCACTTGAAAAGAATGACATGTGAAATATATTTGCATCACCTAGAGAATAAATACCCTTGAATGGAAGAATAAGTTAAAAAGCTAGTTTTAAAGCACTAACTAAACCTCTAGTCTAAGGTACTTTTATCCATCTTCTCTCCACTGACTGTACTATAACCTACCTTGCTGGGCAGTGGTAAACAGATTGATAGATACAGTGAGTGGGTGAGTAGTAAGTAGCAAAAGTAAGCAGGATGAATCTGTCTTGAAATGGCAGGGCTAAGTGGCTAGGATTGTTAATGAAATAAATAATCCCAAATGAAATAACTATCATTAGATATCAGTTTCTGGTTTTTGCCTCCACATCATTTAGAAAATGTATCTGCAATTCTAAAATATCTTGTTCTTGTGCTTTCTCAAACTGGTCAGAAATGTGGAATGCTCAAAATTTCAGCAATTTTAAGTGTATTTTGTCCAGACTTCTGTTTTTAGGAAGACATAGAGAGACTGCTGAAATCATGGGTTTATTTGTACCCTGTGAGATATTTGCTTAAGAATTGTTACAGGCTAATACTAGTAAGAGAATCAGATAGAAATGTTCTCTAAATTAAGAAATTGTATTTCCTTTTTCAAATGCAGATA
This sequence comes from Polioptila caerulea, assembly GCA_013397295.1. Lineage (NCBI taxonomy): Eukaryota > Metazoa > Chordata > Aves > Passeriformes > Certhiidae > Polioptila > Polioptila caerulea. The sequence goes on along the minus strand of VYXF01013111.1, from coordinate 1,201,538 downwards.
ACAACTTCATACCCATTTTTTTAAGAGACTCAAAATAAACCAAGGGAATTATCATGTTCACTTGCTAACAACTCTCTGTAAAAATTGAGAGGATATTTTTTTTTTTTTTATGGAATGCACTTGAATGACTAATAAGAACTCATATTGTGCTCTGTGTCCCTTATAGTCTAAGAATGTTATTTACTGGGCCAGTGAAATCTGACTGCCTGGATCAAGCTGACACATTTTGTGACACTCACTGTGTGAAGAAAAAGGGGAAGTAATCTGAGCTGTTCTTATAAAAAGATCTACTCATGAGAGCATTTTTCTCTTCCATTCCAGAAAAGGTCTTATTGCAGTCTTCAATAAGCTCTTTATCCAAATGTTATCATACTCATAGGAGTGAGTCTGCCTTTAGTGAAAAAAGACAAGAGACACAGAAAAAACTTTTGTCAAATGCTGTGATATTTGCCTTGCTACTTTCACTGCATACAATGTCTGTTCGAGACGTTATTGAGACCTGTGACTAGATTCTATCTTGTAGCACTTCTTGGTTTTAAAAATCCTATTGCAAGAATTTTCTCTACATCTCAAATCTTCAACAAATGTCTGTCTTCTAAATCTTAGAGATGTATAGCAAAAAATTCACACAAAATATATTGTATGGCAGCTCATGGTTATGTGTAAAATATGTCTGCATTCTCTGCCCTATAGAATTACTGAATATCAGTCTTTTTTTCCAGTGCCAGCACTGGAAACAAGGAACTGACCTATTAAAGTCAACAGAGTCAAACATGGTAAGAAATGATGTGACAGAAGAACCATATCCTTGATCATTCTCTGCCTCCTTCACAAAAGAAAGACCATTTTGGTTTTAATCTAAATTCATTAATGCCCCTGGATTGTAGATGTACACAGAGTCAGTCCAAGTGTACTAATAATTAGTGACCTTCCAATGGGACACACCTCTTGTATTGTATCCATTTAAAAAAATACAAAATCGGTGAGAGCACTGATTATGTTTCATTCCCCTCCTATCAACTTAATGTTATTTATTGACATCACTTTTAATGGTACCATTGTTCTCAAAATATCATGTCCTTTTCCATCCAGTGTGTGTTATTTTCTTACTTATGATGTTCCTGTCTAGCAAATCTTTCCTATTATATTGTTTAGAGTTCTGTAGAGGCCCATTTCTGTCCCTGCTATTGAGCACTTTCACTTGTAGCTGAGATTAACAAGAGCACTCAACATCTTCAGGAAAAGCTCTTTGCCTTGCAGGATTGATCTTTTGTTGTTTCCTTGCAGGAGTGATCCTTTTGTTTCCTTTCTTTTTCATCATGTCATTTCTGTACTTCTATAGAACACAGAAGGGTCAACTCCTCCTCCATCTCCTTTTCACTACTCTTTCATTTGTAGACGAAAGAAAGTTTTGCAAAAGACAGAAAAGTCTCTGTATAATGCAGGAGCAATGCTCTCCTGTTTCATATGGCCCAGGACTTCCCTGCCTCCAGGTTCCAGTGTAAAGGGGATCATGGAATAGTACCATTTTGAAAAATGGCCTGGAGATCAATGCAGACCACTTAAAGGTATTGAGCAGAAAATGTGCTAGTCTGAGCTGGGGAGGGACCATATATTTTTGAAAGACAGTATACCAAAACTTTGCTCTTGGCCCTCTGTGATCACAGGCATGTGCTTGCATACCTACTCACTTCTGAGAGATGGACCAAAGAGCCTTCTGATTTGTTTCACTTACAAAATTTTTGAAAATTCACATTTCAGAAAAAAATTTCTGATTCCAAATAGAGATTTAATGTTATTTATTGGCAAAGTAAATAGGTTCATATAACAGGATTTTAGGGGGGCAAAAATCCCTCTACCCTCAAAAAACCCCAAAGATTCTGAAATGTGATCAGGGATTAATAAATTGTGAAATTATGTGTAAAATGGGATTTCATGTCTTTCATGTTCTGTATTCAGTGTATCTCATCTTTTATTTAGAAAAACTTGATCAAGTCTGAGGTTTTCTTCATTTCTCTCTAATAAAATTTATCTTTGGTTTGTAAGGAATGTGTGCTCCACAGAAGCAATAAAAATTTGAATTATTTTTTTGTGTACTCAAACAAGTGAATGTGTTATGCTTTCATTGAATTTTCAAAATGTTCTCAGCAGTTTTATCATCCATATAAAATGCCTGGTGTATAGACATTGTATGGAAAATTTCCATATGGAGGAGTACTAAGTGAAAGATTATGATTGTTTTAGTAATCCTGGTTCTGGAAGGAAGATTTGAAGAAGTGTGGTTTTGCATTACAGAAAACAGGTACAATATTTTGAAACTGAATCAGCTGCATACTAATCATGACTCTTTCAAATAAATCATACCAGGCTTATGCCATATATCTACAAACTTCACCACATCATTGTATGCATTGTGCTGTTAAACTAATGGATCAATTTTTAGAGTAGAAGGGTGTCAGGCCAATGTCTTGGTACATATTTGAATTGCTTACTAATGTCTTACAAAGGCAAAAAAGAACCCAAGGTTATTTGGTACTTCTACAGTCTCTTTATTAGATGTTCAGATGCTTGTGTTTGCTTTTATTGGAGAGGTACTTCTTTATGTGTAGTAGTTCAAGTTAAATGAGTGGATTGTCAGTGTCAACTGTTTTTCTTTGCTGTTTTAACTACTTCCACGTAGCTAAGCATCTGAGTGACACAGAAAATCTATTTTCAAATCTACAGTGATTGTGCAGTTAGGTATTTACACAATGTTCTGCTGCTCTGCATATTTATCTTTGACCTTCCGCAGTTACCAAGTACATAATTCTCCATCTCATATAAAATGAAAAAGCCAGATGGAAAGATGGCAAATCTAAGTCATTTGTGACCTAGCTATAGACCCTGCAAGGGCCAGAATGGCCTTTCTTTGTGGAAGCATTCTCATTTCTGATTTATTTCAGTTAGTATTTACCTGAAAATAGTAAAAGTGAAGCCTTGCTGCTCACAGTCAAATCATAGTACAAGGCCATAGTTCTATCACAGAACTAAATATTTTTTAAAATCTCCCTCAGCTTTTGAAAATGTTCTTTCAGAGAATAAGTGGATTCATATTTATATTTTAATTTCTTTGGGATGGGCCATGTGAAAAATCATAATTGTTCTTCTGTTAAATATAAATAACAGTGAAGAAACTCACAGGTTATTGAAACAAAGCTCATCCTTTGCCTTCTCTAGTCCCTTTTAATTCAGTTACTCTGCCTCACACACAGCAAAACATTAGGCAGTGTATTTTTAAGAGTCTTAAGATAAGAATTTTCTCAGAGTAGAGGAAACTGAGCATAATTCCTATTATTTCTTTGTCACAAAAGGGTGTAACAGTTTCTCTTGGGTGGTGAGGCCTCAGCTTTTTACCATCATCTTGAAAATCAACCAGCAATCAATACAGATCATAAATGACATGTATACTATAGTGAAAAAATGCTGGTCCCCCAAATTCAAACCCACATCAGTATCATGTAATTTTATAATAGGGAGAAGCTTTTCCATTTTAATAAGTAGAAGGGTGTTTGGAAGTTTAAAAGCATGTTTGCTGTTTTTCAACAAATATATTTCTATAGACACAGCATAAATGAAGATCTCTGTGCTAACTACTAACAGAAAAAAATCTTATTCTTTACCAAAACCAGCAAAGAATCACAGAATGGTTGAGGCTGTAATAGGACCTCTGAAGATCATCTGATCCAACCAGGGCCACCTAAAGCACCTTCTCCAAACCTATGGTCAGATGGCTTTTTAATATCTCTCAGGATGGAGACCCCTCAACCTCTCCGGGCAGCCTGTGCCAGTGCTCAGTCACTCTCTCTGTGAGAAGGTGTTTCCTGGTGTTTAGAGGGAACCTCCTGTGTTTCAGTTTGTGCCAACTGCCTCTGGTCTTGTCCCTAGGCACCACTGAAAGAGCCTGGCTTCTCTGCGCCCTCCCTTCAGGTGTTTAAACACTTTGATGTGATTAGTGTGAGCCACCTTCTCTTTACCAGGCTGCTCTCTCAGCTTTTTCTCACAGGCATGTCCCTTCAACATCTTTGTGGCCCTTCACTGGACCCTCTGCAGTACATCTATGTCCAGAACTGGACATACTGGTGTGGTCTCACCAGTGCTGAGGTGAAGGGAAGGATCACACCCCTCAGCCAGACAGCAATACTTTGCCAAATGCAGTCCAGGATACCATTTACCTTCTTTGCAGCAGGAGCACATTGCTCACTAATGTTCAACCAAGTGTCCACCAAGACCTGCAGGTCTTTTTCTGCTAAGCTGTTTTCCAGCTCGGTGTTGTGCTCTTGTTTCCCCCACCCCATAATCCCAACACACAGCAAGAATTTCTTCGTTTTGATACTCACAATAAAATTTATCAGAGATTTACATTAAAGCACAATAGTTATAGAGGTTATTTCTCATAAACTCTTACAAGTTGTAAATTCCTGAATCTTATGCAAAAATCCATTTAAAACACATCTAAGGGAAGGAAAAAGCTTAACAGTTGAATTTTACTCCAAAATTGCACAAGATTATCCAAAATTTACTTGTGTTTGTCCACAAGTTCTACCTAGCAATGGTAACAATATTTGTTATACCATTATGTAAATTGTCTTTTCAGGAAGTTCAAGGATGTATAAAAAAGAATAATCTTACATGGAGAAGGTAGTTGAAAATTCTCTTAGATTTTGGTGGATGTTTTAGTGAAAGAAGGATTTTGTTTCATCAGTATCTATATGAACATCCCTAATACTTATTATGGGTTTCCCATCCTGAAGCTCTCTGTGAATTGCTGAGTATCACCCATTTTGCATGCTAAACATGATATAAAAGATTTGACTTTTTTTTGTGAAGATGTGCTGGTGTTCCTGAATCAATAATTTTTAATGTTTTCCTGAACTCTTTGGAACCAGCTCTCTAAGCGGAAGGATAGCGGGGATGCCAGAGTGGACCTTATACTAAAATAGTGTAATGAGGAAAGCAGTGGTTTCTTACTACATCTCTCCAATTGCATCAAATGTCCGGCTGTTGCTTTAGATATTAAATATTTGTGGACATGAACATATTCAAATATATATTAGATCTGAAATGGGACTTTTGATAACTACAATAATAGTAATAATAGAACTGATAATTCTCATGTCTATTAAATTAAATGGTGAACTCTTATGATAAAGAGGATTAAATTTCCTACTAAAATTATGCAATTATACTGAAGAGAGACAAGAAGATTTCTTTGTTCTGACTATAATGAATTAAAACTTCAAAATATGAAAGAATTGTGATAGAGGTCAGAAAAAGCCTTTGACAACATTCTAGGGAATTAAGAGCTTTCAATTTTTTAAGAACAGATTGTAAAATGGTGATTCCTGTAGATATAAAAAATTAAAATTATCAGAACTCCTTTTTCCAGTTTTGTATTCCAACAAACACATAGCTTTTAATGTTCTATTGGTTGAGGTAATATACAATAAGTTAAATTGACTATATAAAATATGACACTTGGATCCTATCTAAGAGAAGTGGGAAACATGTAAAATTATTTCAGTGCACTTGTCACAAGACAATTTTTAAAACATGGAAAAAAGTGTGAAAAGGGAAGAGTAAGTACCATGTAGTAAATGTAATATTCCTTATACATTATTTAAAAAAAAGAATCAGAAAAAGTATTAATATACCAGTGGAATGCATCATTTAGTGTTTGTATTTTTAAAATACATTTGAATATTCTTTTCACAGGATCCTGAGAAGTCTGATAAAAATGGAATAGAGATCAAGTTGTTTAACCACAGGAAACCTTAAAATTATGTTAGAATTTATTTGTCTTTTTTGTGATTAATATTACTGTCTAATTGTGTTGTGTCAAATCACCAGAAGAATATTTAATGAATAGGATTTAGTTTTCTGGATGCTATATAAACACTGAGAAACTTGGCATTTTCCACACTCTAGTTGGAAGGCAAAGAAACTGATTTGTAGGTCAGTGATCTTTGCTGGGTGAGTGCAAAAATTCTGAGCTTCTAAAATGTAAAGCACAATACTCCTGTGAGTCACAAACAATCCATTCAGTCAAAGACAGGCTGCAATTAAAGAAAAATGAGTTGACATTTGTGCTCATTCACATCATAATGATGTGAAAGATTTCCATTCCTTTAAGGGAGAGGTAAACAGAATAGGCCTGAGCAGGCTGTGAGGATAATTGCTGTAGTCCAGGCATCAGTTAAAGCATAAGGATTATTTTGTGGTGTGTTCAGAGGGGAAATTGTAGGGTAAACATTTTGGGTCTAAATACAGAAAATGGCTGGAGCATCTACCCAAAGGCGCCACTGCTCATGAGCTGGTCCAGGCTGAGGTTTCCCTCCTATTATGCATTCACACACACACCCCATCCCCACCTGGTCTGGGAAAGACACAGGCACTCGTTTTCCCCAGCAGCTGGCACCTAGAGCACAGTCTCTGTCCTCCGGTCTTGTTTCAGCCTCTGGCACTGATCCCCTCATCTGCTCACCCTTGTCCCCTCCAGTAGCTTGTTTTGGGACTTGCATTGTCCTCCATCCACAGGTGGAGGTTAAATGATTGGATTGATCATTCCACGGAGACCCCACTTGCTCCCACAGCTGGCACCACAGACTGGGGACACCCACATCCTGGTCTGGCTCCAGGATCTGGCTGCAGTTTTCACTTGCACACATACAGGTCCCACTGGTAGCTGGCACTGAGTCTTTGCAACGTGCAAACACAGAAGATAGAGTGCGATTATGCTGACAGACATTATAGGAAAAGATTTCAAAAGAAGATAGGACAGATGGCAGGTGCAGGACTCAGTCAGACAAGCACACTGACTGGCTCTGTTTTGCACAGAACTGCATCTTTTGTACCTTTATGTCTACCCCCCTATTTGTTCCTCCCAGCTCCCTCTTCTCCCCGTGCGTTCCTTATAGATTTGTATAGTTCTATATAGATTTCCATGCCCCTCAGAGTCTGGGATATTCGTGGTTTTACAGTCTTACCAAAGTTCAGGGTGAGCTTCCTGAAAGTTGCACCCATAATTTCTTGATAGCCCTTCAATTAATATGAGTTGTGGCCCTCTATGTCCTTATTTATGGCTTTCTCTTTTACTTCTCTCTTGCTGCACTGGAAAATGTCCTTGATCAAGTACTTTAAAAGAGAAGCCTTTCCTTCCACATACCCTTACTGAAACATTCTATGAAAGGAGCTATTTGACTTCTTCCCACTGGGACTCAGGATTGAGATTCAGCAAAAGAAATTGTACCTTTCTTGGCCAAAATCAAGAGGTCTCCCAAAACACTTCCATGTCCCTTGAGGGTCTGAAACTTCATAGGTAGTCGATAAAAATCTATGTTTGTGAGCACCTCTGTGCACCATTTTCCAAATTGGAGGTATTTTAAAAATCTTGTTAAAAACTTGGAACAAAACAATATCCCATTATAGTAATAGACGGATGATATAAAAAGTCTCTAAAGTGAGCCAGAAGTAATAGTAACAGTGTATATGACAAATTGAAGACATCATATACAAACATACAAATTCCAGCTGACCCTTCCTCAACAGATTCAAGGAGTCTTGTTTGCCTTCTCCCTAGGGTCCACTTTCAGATGTCTATCCTATCTTTGCAATGAAGGTGCTACACATTGAAAGGAGGAAGATGATTGCCTCTAGCACAAAGGTATCCCAAACCATACATCAATATTACTACAAGCACAAATTAACACAGATTTCATTACTGCTTTGCATATATGGACAGAATCAATATTGCCATTCATTTTCTTCTTCAGTTTGGTGCTTTATATTTTTTGACAGGCAGGAGGGAAAAACAGAGAGAATTGGAATAAAAATTAGATAATAATTTACATTTTCCCCAAACAGTTCCCCAGTTTGAAGCATGGTATTAAAGCTGCCACAATATGGTACCACAGTGCAAGATATTGTTGACGGCACTGTTAATCATTTTGGTTTAAAATAGGTTCTGCAAGATGTAGTAAGTATCATGCCTAACTTGTCACTGCCTGATGTTAAAAAATATTATTGTTTTTGCTAAGAAATATTAATATGTATGAACTGGATTGTGGTAATGCATTTCTTACTGTGAAGAGTTGTTATGTTATCACCACTGAATTCTCCTCCAGGTGTTGGTAAATTTAAAACCATGGAAGCAATTGTTATGTCATCTTCTAATCTTCACTCAAGTCTCCATAATTACATGGCCTGCTGCCTCAGATGAGCTAAAAATGTTAGTTTTTAGTGTCAAGCTTATTTTCACAAATCTGCAATTTTGGAATAAAATATTTGTGACTCAAATATTGAAATTGTATAGTTCCTTCACTCTAAAGTGCATAGGTTCTTCATTCTAAAATACAAAAAATTAACAGGCCATTCTCCCATCACTCTATTCAAAGTATAAACAAAGCATGCTGCCCCTCCTCAGCACTCATTTTACACCACCAAATTTCTATTTGATCAAACTGAAGGATTTTAAATATGAGAGAGTTTTATGGTTTAGTTTGCTGTCTTTCTGTTCACAAAAGAAAGGGACTGGGTCATAGAGGCAGGAGAGTTTCCAGCAGGTCATAGCTTGTCTTAGATAACAGCTGATGCTGGAGGATTCACCTGGCCCTTCGTCTTCCTTGCCACACTAAGTGTAAAGCTGTAATTTCTCATGAAGAGTTACACTTAATTAAACAAATATTCAGCTCAGATTCAGAGGGCTAAAATATCTAGGGCTGATTCTCATGAAAGGATCTTTTCTAGTCAGAATTAGAAGTGTGTGCAATGGCTCCCAACAGGTGGAAACAACTGCAAGGGAACATATGGGATGAAATGAATCTAATAAAAATAAACACACTTCCTAGAGTGATTTTGACTTGTAACAGCATCAGGCGACATGAATATTTTTAAGGATGTGAGAGAATATGGGAAAACATGCCAGATCTAATTTAGTAAGTTTATAATTTGCAGAACCAGAAGATTAGGTTTCCACTTAAAATAAAGAATTCACTGTTAAATTGTCAGGAATTACATTTGCAGCCAGACCCACAGCCTAACTTGGGGGCTTTAACATCTGCTGAGCATATTCCATACATTTGGTCATCAGAAGGGCATGATTTGTAGATTATGTTCAACTACTAAACATCTACCTTTCCCCCAAAGAAGGCTGCAACAAGAAAACCTTGAAAGACAGTAGACACTTCAGCTGCAGCCTATACAATCTTTCATCCAAGTTTTTATTGCATGCAACAGGATCTTCTTTTATGTAACAAAATGAACAAATCCAGTCCATGTCGGGTATTATGTAATACATGAAAAACTTGAGTATGGCAGCTGGTACCACTAAGATAAAGTAAGTTTTATACAAAAGACAGATTAGGATTTTAAAAATTAATGCAGCTAAAAATGACAAGTGTTATTCCTCATAATCGCTTAAAAATGCAAAAATTATGTCTACCAAGAACTGGGAAAAATCGTTTACTGAATATAAAATGTATCCTAATATTCTAGGCTCTCACACAGATAATCACTGTGTTATATCACTTGCATTTGCCACAGGTCAAATATTTTGCATGGATGTACTCCTTCAGCTTTTGTTTCAGTGGTCCATTATACTTTGCTGCCACGAGTAAAGAATACTTTCCATTCTTCTGTTAGTGTCTCTTAGTGTAAAGTCACATTTAATTCTCTGATAACAGGTTTACCTTGCTTTACATTTCTATATACAAAATATCATAGGAAGACCAACTCTTATCAGCCCTGGAAAGCTGGTGAGCAGTGCTTCTCACCCTCAGGCACTACATCCCATCATGCGACTTCCTACCTGTTCATGCACCTTCCTGCAGGACACTGTCAGGAGCCACAGAACACAGCACCCAGTCACATTGGAAATTACCCCTCTGTTGAGAATAAGAATAGATAAAATTCTGGAGACATAGTGAAAACCTAGACTTTTGAAAAAACAGTTCTGATTCTACAGTCTGGGTGATTCTGTTTTCTCCTTCTAGACCTTCCTCTTCTGTTTTACAGCTGTTTGTTTTACAGCTGCATTAATAGTTTTTGCAAAAAACAGCTGAGTACTCATACTAAAATCAATTCCATGCTGCTGCCTTCAGACCTGTCAGGCATGGTGGGCATTGCTATGACTCTTCACAGTTAGGTACTGCAGGTTTGGATTACAATTGTTTGCCAAGAGACAGTATAACTCGTACAAAATGAAGGATCTCTCCTGGGAATCTGAGACATCTGAGATTTGTCAGAGAAGAATTTACTAACAGGTCAAAAATGGGTTACTATTTGCCATAGTCCATGGTTCTTGAGAGTGTGCCTAAGGGCTTGTGTGTTTCTGAGTTGGTGCAGTTTGCACCGTCCTCCTAGCTGTGCATTGAGAAATGACTGTGTCAAACTCTTTTTTGGGGGTGTTTTGGGAATTATGTTAAGAGGAAGAGAAGTAGATGAGATTGTAGTCACAAAGTGAAATAAAGGGCAGATACACAGGTAATTTAATATTAGTTAGGCCAGCTCTCTCTTCTGGCTATGCTGCTTGGCCTAGGAATCACATATGCATAAGAGATGTCACTGCAGCAGCACACCACAGTAGTGTCACTTGTGCCCAAGAAGAAGACCTGTAAGGTACTAAGTAAGTAAGTGCCTGCCATTTTAAAAGAAATGGCAATTGGAAATGAAAGTAAAATGTATACCATAAAGATCAAGTTGAAGAACATTTTCAAGTGCTGTTTTATACAGAAGAAACCATAGAGAAAGCCATGGGTCAAAATCAATCAGTTTTAAAAAGATTGCTACTGGCATATTTGAGGGATTACATAATCACAAGTCATTAAATTCAGAAAATTATTATGATGTATTTTTGGTGGCTACATGCCACAAATTCTCAACCATTTCAAAGGTGAAATACAAGGGAAACATCATGTTTTATTACTTCCAGTGATCCACACCTTTAAACCATCAATTTGATCATTACAGAGGCTACCGAGAATTGGTTCCAGAAGACAAATATAGGTCACTGCAATCTGCTATGCAGGCAGATGCCAGGATGTATTTCTGCTCTTATTGTGCTGCTTCTTTGAGAAAGTAATAGCTCTGATGTAAGGCAAAAATTGCTAGTCCTGTAGAATTTGCAGAAGTGCCTTTTTAGCTTCAACCAATAGTTCACTTGGTCCAGTTTGTTATTCTGAAAAACCAGTAATATCTAATGTTTTTGAGAAAGGTCAAGAAAATTCTGTAGTGCACAACTGACCAGAGGGAAAATATATTCCTGACCTTGGGCAGCCTAGTGTTTAACTGGTTTAACTTATGCCCTAAAGCTTAAATATCTGTATCGGCTCTGTATTTTTTACTTTATTTTTTATAAAGCAGGGGGCAATTTTTACAAATTTATACTTTTCACATGCATTTTTGAATAAAGAAGTTTTTACATCTTTTTTTTTATTTTTTTATTTTTTTATTTTTTTTTCCTTGGCACTGGTCAAGATTTCCTTAAGGAAAATTCCCTTTTTCCCTTCTAGAGTCTATTTTCAGAGAATAGTACCTTAAAATTTTGAGCCTAACAAAAATCTATGTATCTTCATGTAATTTCAGTTTCCCATGCAGGCTGAGGATGTATAATGTCCTTTTTTAATGTTAACATCTTCTGTGATACTAATTTAAGTTTCTGTTTCAAATTTCACGGTGTGATCTGGGAGACAGATTGGAGCAGGCAGTATCCATATCACAGAGCTGCCAAAACATTCTTCAGAAAAGAAGCCACTTTTCAGGCAAAGTCAGCCCATCATAGGAAACACATTGAGCAAGATAGTGCAAGTTTCAACTCAAATAAAATTATATTTTTTTTTATGTTGGAGACAATGTTTGTCTTAATTTAGGTATTTGCTCATTATTTAATTCACCAAAAAGTAGCATGGTTTAAACTTCTCACTCTCTAAAGCAGTTACAGTGCCTGTCTAAAGACCATAGGAAAAAGCATCCCATGACTACCAGATTAAGGACAAGATAAACCTTTATAATGCTCCATGGAAGCAGGGACAAGAACATGGGGAACGCGAAGAAGCTTTCCATCCACTCATCCTCACATTGCCCTCAAGGGAAATCCCAGACTCTACAGAGGCTTTACATTCTGTGGAGAAAGACACATTCTGACTACATATAAAAAGGGAGGCAGAGATTTTGTCCATATTCATCCCAGGCAGGGCTCCAGACTGAGAAAAGATACTTGAAGAGGCAGCATCCTTCCCCTGTCCCACTGGACTGCTCCTCTGCTGACCCAGAGGCCTGCTAAATGGCACATGGAAAACCTATGTGAAGTGAAAAGAGTCTAATCCTGCAATAGTTGAGGGAAATTGTTAGGGAAACAAAAAATATGTTTTATTGGATTTTCAAGTGTCTGTTTCATAGAGACATTTGTGTAACAAACAACTTTGTGCAAGAAAACCTATTTCCCAGGTCAGTGAAACAGAAAGATTTTAGTAAGCATGTGGGTTTATCTGTTCAGAAGAATGTGCTTCAGGACACCTGAAATAGAAGATTAAAGACAGACATAAATTTGTCTAGTAATATTGCGGTGGTTTGGGCTGGTGTAGAGTTATTTTTCTCTATATTAGCTAGTATGGGGGTATGTTTGGGATTTGTGCTGGAGATGGTTTTGATAATATAGGAATGTTTTAGCTAATTCTGACCAGTGTTTACAGAGAATCAAGATCTTTTATGCTGCTTGCCCTGACCCACCAGCAAGGAGGTTGGGGGATGCACAAGGATTTGGGAGGGGTAAAGAGCCAGGACATCTGACCTAGACAATATCCCAGACCATGTGGTGTCACAGTGAGAGCCAGGGGAAGGAGAGGGAAGTGGAAGGTGTTCCTAAACAGCCATCGTGCGTGATGGAGCCCTGCCTTCCTGGGAATGACTGACTGCCCATGGGAAGGAATGAATGAATGAATTCCTGGTTTTGCTTTGGTTGCATGCACAGCTTTGCTTCATCTATTAAACTTTAACTGTCTTTATCTCAACCCACAACTTTTCTCTTTACCCTTCCAATTGCCTCCCCATTACACTGTGGGGAAGAAAACGAATGGCTCTGTGAGGCTTCCTTGCTGACAGGTGTTAAACCATGGCATTTATGAGGGTCATAAATTTGGCACTAAAATAATGAGAATACTGAAGACAGTTTTAAACCTATGAGCTTTAAAATTTCATTGAAGAAATTTGAAGGAGCCTTTTGCAAATTGTGTGTAAATTTGGTTATTATCTATGTCTGTAAGTTACTTCCCTGGAGAAGTGAATGGAAATATTTGAAAAATAGTGATGGATTACATATTATTAGTTTTTTCTACTAAACCGATACATAGCTTGTCTGACATAGTACATGTGTATATGTAAAAGTTTGGACTAGGAGTATTTGATTGAGCTACATGCCCAGTGCCTTATTTCTTGAAATAAGAAAGGGCAACCTTTGTCGTTAATTATTTTGTCCCTAAATTCTGTGAAATGGTTGTGATATAAAAACGAAGATGATTGTATGTCTAAAACCAAAATCAATCAAACAAACAAGCCCATCTCATCTCCAAAAAATCGTCAAGTTTTTCCTTAATATATGTTGATGGACAAAATTACTCACAAAATACACAGTCTGAAATGAAGAGAATTTTAGTTTGAAGATTCTGAGCATTTAAATGATTTTGATCAAAGGGAAAAAAGGTCATCTGTGATTCACAGAATTGGTGATAGCAATTACAGGAAAATTAATATATGCTTCTTCCTCTCCTCAGAAAATTATAGTTCTTTTCAAAAACATTAGAGTAAAATAAAAAAGAGTCAGGTAATTCTGTACACAGAGTTTCCACTAAATTATATTATATAGGAGCAATTGAGATAAACTCATGGATAAATTCAAGTAGGTGGAGAGATGTTTTAGCCACTGATTGGATAACCCTTATTGAACTTTGTTCAATAAATCTTGCTAAGGGGTCTTTTCATTTTCTCTGCAATACTACAAAAAATATGAAACTACTTATATAAAACCTACCCCTTAAAGAAGCTGTATTTATTTTGCAAAACAGAGTTGGAAACACATCCATTTTATATTTGATACTAAGTTTCATACGTACATAAATGTGGTAATAGCTCACCTACATGAACATCCTACACATAGGAGGAGCTCTACTTTTGAATTCCACGCATATATTATATATATTGTATGTACATGTATGCAAGAAACCACTTATAAATAAGGGTTTTTTTTGGGGGGGGTGGGGTGAGGAGGGAAATGGTGGTGAAATAAATGTGCCTTGTGAATAGATTTAGGTAGTTTAAGGAAATAATTGTCTGTTTACAGCTAACTAACAAAGGGAACAGAGGCTGATGCTTCCAAGGCAGGGCAATGACATTAAAACCCTCATTATGTATTATCCTCATAGAACAGCTGCATTGTCACACAACAGCATCTTAAATCAATCATTTATCTAGGCCATCTGATGAAAACCAGCATGTAAAGAGCAAAATGGTGAATGAAGTATCATGGCAAGATATGCAGGTCTTACAACACAAGTTTCTGTAACAAAGACCTTTCAGACCCTCTTATACCAGTTGAAACATGATCAAAGTAGTTATTGAGACCAAGACATGACTTACATCAACTCTTTCTTGTCTTTCTATCAAATTAGCAATTTATAGATTCCTACCCTGGCAGATAGGCTTATATTACAAGGAATTGTAAAATCAACAACAATGATACAATCCCTCAAAACCAAACCAAACCAGATGAAAAAAGAAAACCACAAAGAAATTTACCAGATATTGTTATAATACATGATTTACAAATCTGTAAATTCTCACTTCTAGTTTTTAGAAGGAACATCTTTTGAAAGTTCAGCTTCACTGAGTTATTTTAAGACCTTGTGTGCTTGTTGCATTTCTTCTAATATGGTGCAAAATTTGCACTATATCACAAGAAGTAAGAAAAGGTAAACAGCTACTATTTTGTGCAATAATTATTACCATTCCTATACTTTCTCAATCAGGAAAAGAATATTGGAATTAAATTTATAGGTTTCTAACATTCAATTAGAGAAAGTAGAGTTCTGGGTTTGAATTCGGCAGTATGTGTTTTATACTTCTTCACTATGCAAAATTTGTTGGTATATAAAAACTTTAATTTTAGTTTAATAGTTAGCTGCCAGATATTTTCAAAGCTAAATAAGTTCTTCATATCTTAATGTGGAACACTGCAAAGAAATAATGTACAATGCAGAAACAGGATATATACATGCATATTTATTTTTATTGTATTCTAGGTTAATATATTAATCATCATAATATGTCTCTTGAACAAACACAAATCAAAGTCTACAACCTTCATGATTTTTTTCATGGTCAACTAAATGAATCTTCACATAGAATATGTAGATTTTTCTTGTAGACCTGCACATAAATTAGTTCAATTTCTATTGAAGTATTGCTTCATCAATCAGTAACGCCCCAGGGGCCAGTTATTACTGTTACAGAAATTCATCTTTAAAGCAGAGTAATGTTTCATCATTATATTTGTGTCATGATTACTCTGACAGGTTAATTTCAAAGATAAGTTATTGAGCATGCAGGAGTATTTGTCAAACAGACAAATGAAAACATTCTGTATATTCATTTTCTGAAACAACAAGACAACGGTTGAAGAGTTGACAAGGACTGAAGTTGAAAACATTTGCTACATTCTGTGTCAGGAATTTCTGAACACTCATTTCAACAATGGAAAGAAATAAAAAGCAAAAGCAAGTCTTCCAAAATTCTGTGGAATTCTCACAGCCCAGATAATACTTGTGTGGTTCCCTGAGTTATAGAAATACTGCCAAAACCAGAACATATCTACTTTTTGCTTTTGAAGCATTCAGAAATACATTTTTCTTTCACACTAGTCACAAAAGTAGAATGGTCTTTAAAGCCTTTACCTGGAGTGTTTCTACGTAAAATCTTATGAATATAACACTCAACATGTCATTGTACTGTACTGTCAGCAAGCTCAGTTAAATGTTGTAATTCTGTGAAGTAGGCATCAGGATGGGAGGAGATAAATATCCAGAGACATTGTTGAGGCACTAACCCCAGTGGTATATAGAAGACATGTAGATGTGGCCCTTAGGTACATGATTTAGTGGTGGCCTTGGCAGTGCTGGGTTGACAGCTGGACTCAACAATCTTAAAGGTCCTTTCCAACCTATATGAATCCATGGTTCTAGTCTATGATTATTTAATTTCCAAGAATTCAGAAAATACCCTCTGAATATGTCCGCTCAAAACTACTTATAAGAGCAAATTTTTTGACACTATGAAGTGCCAAAAAGTTATGCCATAAAAATCAGGTCTTGTCCCAGAAATTTCATAAGGGGCGCATCTAAACTCTTGAACTGCATTTGAAAAAATCTGGTCAATATTTATAACTGCTTATGAATGATTATATTATTATTTATTACTGGTTATGAATGATTGCATGGGAAAGAGAATGACAATTACTGAAAATAAGTAACTCCTCCCCACAAATTTCTGAGAGTAAATATTTATGTCTATAAATCTACTACCTAGCTAGTAATTCATCAGACTTGGGATTCCATAAGATTTAGCACTGAATTAATTTTTCATTTATGTCATGTAACATATCTTTTAAACTTCCATTTAAGCTAGTTACCCACTACAAATAAAACACAAAAAAAGAGCACCAAGGAGGATGTTATTAGGAATTATTCTTTGTATAGTATTGCAAGTTTTCTTGCAATTGAACAGCTTTCAAAATGAACAAGTCTGTAAATCTTAAGGAACATGTTTGTCATCACCAGGTACAACTTTCAAAAACAAAACTGCTACAGGCATTCCCAAATAAAGCATCAGATCTTTTGAATCAACTTTCTTGCCTTTGTGGTTCAGAACATATCCAAGTGTCTTGATATCTTAATTCAAATGAGTCTGTCTAGAAGCTTGAGGTTGCACACGACAATAAAGATGACAGAAAAAAGTTGTGTATAGAAAACAAAAATGTATTATTAAATGCAGACTACATCTATCCCCCAGCAGTTACAGCTTTACCTTTTATTCCCTCATTCTGAAGTCCTGATTCCATTGACTGTAGTGAAGCCTATTTCCCCCAGCTGGTGTCTCTGAAGTGGCTATTGACTTAAAATATACAAACATGCATTCACTAAACACACCTGGAAACTTTTTTTTTCCATAAACATCTCTTTTGACAGGATTTTGGAAAGCGTTTGTGCATGATCGCATGCTTCAAATTCAGGATTGTTTCTTGGTTGGATAGTCAGGGCAATTTTGTGAAAGAAAACAGAGGAAAGCTTAGCAGAGCTGGATAAGCTCTAGCAAATACATTTGGTGTACAGGACTTTTTTTCTTTATCCTTTTCAAAGCTTTTAGCTTCTGTTAATCTTTATATTACTGCATTTTCAATGGTCCTTCCCACAGACAATATGAAATATGAGGATTCTGCCATTTTGATCTGATCTTTGATTCACATTTCTTACTTTAGACTAGATCAAGCAGGACTGTCTATCCAGGTGTCAGGACAGCAAGATCATTTGGTTTCTACACCTACATAGGCTGTCCTTTCAGTCATCCATGACTCACACGAAAGGAGGGGTGGAGGCTTCTGCTGTGAACTACAAATGAATTTGCAAAAATTCACTTTTTTTTAACCAAGATTTTTGGCATGTGATAAAACGACCATAAGACCTTTAAAATGTCTTTTTTCAAATTAATCAAGCATGATATAACACTGTCTTGTATTCTGTTCACTAATGCTGTGATGAAGACAGGAAAACATTTATCAGTGTCATATATTTCTTCACAAAAAAAAGCGTAAGAAAAAAAACTCCACTTGTGAAATGAGGCCCTAAGCAGTACAGTATATCAATACAGGATATATTTTATGCTCTATGCCCATCACTTACTTTCTCTATGTGCTGGAATCACAAAAGGTGTAACAATACATTTTGTTCCTGCTTGGAAGAGCAGAAAAGTGGCCCACATGGCACATTACTGCAACATGCCCTGAAGAGTCTTACAGGAAGAAGTAGTTATTTTTATTGTCAGAGTGGTGTGTCCATTCCTTCATTCTTTATTATTACTTGTGACCTTAACAGGAGACCTAATAAGAAACTGGGCCTCCTTATCCCTAGCATTATAATGAGAAAACAGGCCAGCCCTGTAACAGAAAGGTCAGGATTTAGCAATATAACCGTTGCAATAATTTTGCCCTAATTCCATGGTAACAACATAGTCAACTGCTTTTTCTGTTTGCTACACCATCACAGAAAGCAAGATGATTGACTTTAGCAAAGAATAATTGGAAGATGAGTGCTTCTTTTTTCATGTAATGTGGTACAGTCCTTTCTTATTTGGATCAACATTCAATTTAAAATAGATTTTTCTGTAGCATTTGCAGGTCAGTGAGCAAAAGCTTTCCTCGTTGAGACACATGTGATGTATATAGATCTACATGGCAAAACAACTACTTTGGCAGCACAGAAAAATTGCATTTGAGGCAATTTTTGGGAGAGCAAGAACGGAAAAGTGAAGTGGTCTAAATTCAGGAAAACTGATAGAAAAGTTGTTTAAATATTATAAAGGCTTTTGACCTGTATAGGGCAATTTTTAATGATATTTTGTACAGAACTAATTCAATGAAAGACTGCATGCATGTAAGAGGGTAAGTAGACCCTAGACTACCTAGTAACTTCTTTGCAAGTTGAACCATTGACTTTGATGCCATGGGTTCTCCCAAGTTATTTGTAAAGGTCTCATCAGTCTCATAAAAAAACATGAGGATTTAGGTCAACAACAGCATATTCTCTGAGAGAGGTGCATTTGTCAGGCATTGAGGGAACTGCAGAATATCAGACACACTTTTGCTAACTCATGAATATTGTAAATTCTATAAGGGATCAAATCTGAGCTGCTGCACAGCAGAAACAAAAAAAAACCAAACAAATGGGAGACTATGGGTAAGACATAGCAGAAAGTAGGATTTCTTTACTCTTGCTCTCTGTGCCTCCAAATATATATATTGAAATGAAAAAAACAAGCTATGATAAGTCTTACCTGTATCCTCCATATGGCATTGTCTCAGGATCTGACAGCACACTCCATCCACACAGAGGATGAACTGTACAAAGATGTGTTTCTTTGTCAACATTTCTTCCACCTCTCATGTCATACACTTACTCCCATAGCAATATAGCAGTGCTCTGACTATTCTTAAGGCTTCCTACCAACTTCAATTTTTTCTCCTTATAGAGGAACAAGGAAGCTCTCATTCAGTTTTGCAGAGGACAAAAAATACATTCAGCCAGTATCTGCTTCACAAATAGCCTCTCTGTCTCCTCTTGTTCACCAGATTGTCATCCTAAAAGTTCAACATGACCCAGCAATGTGTACTCAGCCCAGAAAGCCAACTGTGCATTGAAAGAAATGTGACAGGAAAGTAAGAAGAGCTGATTCTCTCTCTCTGCTCACCTCTCATGAGACCTCATCTGGAGTACCATGCCCAGCTCTGGTGCTCCAGCATGAGAAGCACCTGGATCTGCTGAAGTCCAGAGGAGGAAAATGAACATGATCAGAGGGCTGGAACTTCTCTCCTATGAAGACAGGCTGAGTCAGTGCTGTTCAGCCTGGAGAAGGCTCTGGGCAGATTTTATGGCACCTTACAGTATCTGAAGTGGCACTGCAGGAAGGCCAGAGAGGGACTTTGTACAAGGACTTGAAGTGATAGGACAAGAGGAAATGACTTCAATATGAGAGAGGGAAGATTTAGATGAGATATAAGGAAGAAATTCTTTCCTGTGAAGGCAATGCAACACCAGAATGGATTGCCCAGAGAAGCTGTGGATTCCTCATCCCTGGAAGCGTGCAAGGCCAAGTTGGACGGGACTTTGAACAAACTGTGAAAGGTGTTGCTAATGGGGGTGCCTTGAAACTAGATGATCTTTAAAGTCCCTTCCAACTCAAACTTTATATTTTTTTAATATTTTCTTTTAAGAATGAGTTTTTAGGGTTATTTTATTCATACAGTCATTAAATGGTTACCGTTACATAGTTGAATTTGTCCCACCTACTGAGGAATATGCATTTATGCTGCCTTCTGACTGAGAATGGAAGACTCACAGGAGAATTCCAGGAAAGATAAAAGCTTGTCAAATGTCTATATTTATTTATAGGAGTAAGGAGATGGTGGATTCACTGAAAGAGAGAAGGAAAGCCTCAGAGGAACAATGGCCTTATGCCAATGTCTTCTCTGAGTATTCAATGTTTTGATTCAAAAAACATTTAATTTATATGCAATTAGGACATCTGATTCCTCACTTTTTCCAAATGGCTGTGAGCTCACTTTTTATGCAATATAATGTTTAATATTAATCTTAATTTATTATGTGTAAAGTAGTCAATAATGCATATCATATAGATGTCTTCTCTGTGCTTCATTTAAGCAACTGCTGTGTGTGGAATAGATCATTACTTGAGGTAAACAGCAAGTCACCTTGATTTACACTAGCTGAAAATGTGGCTTGATAACTGTAAATCAGAGATGTATAATTAGATCAAATAAAATCAGAGGTGGATTTAGGATATTTAAAAAACTTTCTGTCTTCAATTTCAGCCACACAGAGGCTCCAGTATTGCAGTTACTGTGAAACTAACCACAGGGAACGATGCAGGATGATTATTAATCAATAACAACATTTTGTCTTGGAAACAAGTCATTCATAGAAAGATTTAGGGGTCATTTGGTCATTTCAGCTAATCACCATGAACTTTTAGCACAATACTGCAGTGAAAGGGCCCCAGGAAATCTTTGTATAGACATATATAGAGCAGACAATACAAAAAAAAAAAAAAAAAAGCAATTTTCTTAGAGAACCTCTTTACATTCCACAGGCAAAATTACTACTGGAATACCATCTCCCACTTCAGTGTCCTTGCAGCAAGCAAGATATGGTAAGATTGAACACAGGTTAAACAAGAGGCATCTGGAGATCAGGCAGTGGACATAAACCCTATGAAGTAAAATTGGGGTTACTGATATCCAAGAAGTCCCATCATTACTCTGTCTGTACCGTTGGGTGCTACTGTTCAAGGAAGGATGTACCGGGCTATGGCAGAGAGGGAGTCCTGGCAGTAGTGGCCACAAAACACTGCAAATCAAGATCTTGAAGGATGGAGGAAAGAGAGCAGTAGAGCACAGATTCTAGACTTTTAAAAAATTATGGTTGTACAAGGATCTCACACACAGGAGAAAGTTACAGTGACCAATGAGCATGATTTGTTTTCAAACATGAGATAAGCCATCTGGCTACATAGTGGAACTAAATGCTTAAACATGTGATGATATCAGTTCAAGTGCATCCAAGAAAAAAACCAAAAACAACTCAAAACTACTTTTTCTTTCTGTAACTTTTTGCTTGATTTTGAAATCTAGAGTGCCTGAAGAAGAAAGGGTTTTCATTATGTCCCTAATTTCATAGTTATATTGAGCTCCTAAAAAAACCAAAAGAAGAATAAAAAGTGAAATAAAATCCCCCCCCTACAAAATAGTGTCAAACTTAAAGTGAAACTAATGTTTTCATAATCTATTTTCATAACAGTCAGAAAGTATTCCAAAGTAGGATATATATTAACAAAGAAATTTTTAATATTTTGAAGGCATATAAAATTGTCTTGCTATACATTTATAAAGGAAATTATGCAATATTTTAATAGAATATATTTCCCTAATGATTAGAAACTTTTTATTTTAATTTAGGAGTGAAGGCACTAAGTCCTTGGCACAATTAGAAACATTCCTTCTTCAAATCTTGATATGAAATTTTTAAAATCCTGTACACTTTAATGATTTCTTCCTATGTGAAGTTTCTAGGTTTCTCATTTACGTATTAAAACAGTTCCAGTATAATAGATGATAATTTATTCTTTCTAGCCAAGGAGGTTGTATCAGTTTTTGAAAATATATTACAAGAGCAAGTAGATTGCAATGATTGTAGAAAACAAGCACAGAACTTTCATATTTGGTGCAGCAACGCTGAAAAAGAACACCAGCAAAGAGAAAAAATAGTAACATACCACATAGTGTTTGTGGAAGAATTTCCCCATAGTATGTGTGGAAAAA
Organism: Polioptila caerulea; assembly: GCA_013397295.1. Taxonomy (NCBI): domain Eukaryota; kingdom Metazoa; phylum Chordata; class Aves; order Passeriformes; family Certhiidae; genus Polioptila; species Polioptila caerulea. The sequence goes on along the minus strand of VYXF01013111.1, from coordinate 1,179,352 downwards.
AATCAGTAACAATTTTTGGGAAATATTGGGAAAAACAATATTTTCCCTGTATATAAACATCTAATCACAAAGAGGCTTTCAAATATTTCTCCAGGTGACTTGGGCTTCATTCAGTACAGAGAGTTAGAGCCCATGATCATCCCTCACTCAGGGAAGGATGATATCATTCTCTTAGTGCTATTATTCAGGTAGGTTACCAAAGACAAAAATCTGTCTGGGCAGCTGGAACGTCAGTGAATGGACCACACTCAGTCAGGATGAATGCAGTCTTTGATCTAGAGGAAGGTGTCCGTGCCCATAGCAAGAGGATTGGAACTAGATGATCTTTAAAGTCCCTTCCAATTATTCTATGATTCTATGATCTTGGACTTCGGTGCCAACAGTTGTGGACTGCTAAAATATAATAGGAATTGTTTCTTCTTAAATAATTTATTCTTTTGAAGACAAGCTATTACTGTGAAACATTCAAAGTGAGTTTTAACTGTCAGGAGCAAAACTTAAAACAAATTCATCTTTCTGTTTGACCTCAACATAATGCTTAAACAATGAGAGATGACAGAGTGTGAGTAATGAAGCTATAATGCACACCTTGTGCATGAGTAGGTACGACAGTGGAGCCTGAGTGTTGTTAAATTCACAAAGTGTAAAATATTATGCCATAACTCAACAACAAGTCATCTCTTAATTTAAATAAATAAATAGAATTGGAACAAGATAAAAAAACACCAAGCAATAAAACTGATACTACAACTTGCTAATTTTATGTAATAGTACATCTAAAAAGAAGTGTTTCTGGGTATTCTTTACTCATACGGAAAAGATAAACAACAGTTTCCTGTAAGTTTCCAGAGGATTCAGAAGTGCTTATCTAAAAGCTGCCAGACCAGGTGAGCTCTGAGTGACATGTGAGGTGCATGGATAAGTGTTCCAGCAGCAGCTCGGGCAGAGTTACCCCAACCAGGAGAGCTAAAACACTTGTGTGGAGATAGGAAAACAACAAGGTGGAGATTTTAAAATCTTGATTGTGAAAATGTAAATGATATGTGATGTAGGTAACACAGGAGTGTACCTTATAAGACCTTCTTTTGTTTTTATATATAGCTTCCAGGTTACTGACTGCTGCTTGAAACTCAGTCAATGTCCATGGATCTTTTCAAACGATTATTTAACCATTTGTGAATTTGGCCTTCAGCATGCTTAGGAGATACATTCATTGTTTATCAAACTTTATAAAATAATCATTAATGTATGTTTGTTTAAACTGTGGCTAGTACAATTTTTATACCCACAATATAAAATAGGTAACACGCTCAACAATTCAAAGAAAACAAGAATTGCAGATTTCATCCTAATTTGTGGGTAGTTGTTTTGGCAAAAATGGCCTAGAGATAATTATCTAACCTCCTTCCTTTTTTTGTAAAATATTTTTAGAAACAAATAACTTAAATAAGGCAATCAGAGTTTTAACACTTCAGACTGCTAAAACAATTTTATGCAATATTATCAGTAAAAATCTGCATAATTGAACACTTAGAACAAGTGTTATAAGACAAGAGCTGGAAACTTCACTCGTTTCTTCAGAACTTGACAAATGAATATTCACAGAAATGAAGTACTTTCTATTGCACCAAGAATGTAATATAGGGGAAGAGAAATCAGATAAGAAGCAAAATGCTTAGTCTTAGTCTAATAGTAAGTAACTCAATCTCTGATCTGAAATTAGAGTTTGAATAAGAAAACTTAAAAAAAAAATGAGCAAGTGTGCTCTATTCTTAAATGACAGTACAACTTTTGTAATAAACTCTTTGGATTGCCAGAATTACCTCAGTGTTTCTTGTTATTAACATTAAGAACTACTGGATATTCGGGTACCAAGAATGGAATACAACATTGAAAAGTACATGATACAATAATGAGTATATTTTTAAAATATAAATTTTAGAACCATGGAATGATTTAGGTTGGAAAAGACTGCTGAGTTCAATCATTAATCCAGCACAGCCCAGTCCAGCACTAAACCATGTCCAGTGCCACATCTACACATCTTTTAAATATCTCTATGGATGGTGAATCAATCACTTACTTAGGCAGCCTGTTTCAGCATTTGACAACCCTTACAATGAAGAAATTCTTTCCTAATATCCAATTTAAATCTCTCTTAGTTAAACTTAAGGCAATCTCCTCTTGTCCTGTCACTTCTTACTTGGGAGAACTAACCAATCACCACCTCACAACAACCTTCTTTCAGGCAGTTGTAGAGAACAATAAGGTAACCCTTGAGTGTCCTTTTCTCCAAGCTAAACACCCACAGCTGCTCCTCATAAGTCTTGTTCTCCAGACCCTTCACCAGCTTTTCTTCCCTTCTCTGGCAGCACTTGCCCTTCTTTGAACATTAAATTTGGATTTTAAATATAAATATTTAATTAATATAATATTAATTATTTAATTATCTTAAGTGTTAGTTTTAAATTAATTTTAAAATAATTTAATAATTTAATTATTATATATTATAATTTAATTTATTTAATATTTCTCTTCATTTGTGTTTCCTCACAGTCTCTATTTCTTGCCTTTCCTAGTAGATTTCCTAAATTTTATGTTTTGTCTTTCACAAAACGTCATCACAGGGATAGTGAATGTAATTTTCCTGATTTATTAGAGATGCTTAAAAGGTATGAAATGTATGCATTAGTACATCCCTTTTAATTTACAGAATTATGGACAAATTCAATGGCTATCATAAGTTTCTACTTTATATCTTATTCTCTCACACACAGAAGACCCCCAAAGAAACATTAATAGGGGTTGGTTTGTAATGCAATACATGAACCTGTAGAATCCATCTATTAATAATTAGCAATTTCCAATATTTTAAGGCCTTCCATCATCTCACATGAACAAAAGATCAGCTTTCCAACAAGGAGGACAAGATTTTTATATGAAAAGATCACAGAAGAGTGCACAGACTCACAAAGCTTGCTGTGAGAGTTAGCAGACTGTCCCTAGACAATAGGAACCATTTTTAGCTGATGATAATTCTAGAGAAAAGGTGGTAAGTGCATGCATACAACAGATTAGATAAATAATTGACAAAGATTAGTATGTCACTGTGGTAATAAATTTTAGAAAATATTAATTTAGCAGGATTTAAAGATGAAGATGAGATTATCTGTTAGATACTTATAGTCTTTTTCTTCTTGAAGTACTATTGGTTTTACAAAAAGATGCTGTGTTCTGAGTTTTTTTCAATTGTATTAAAACTTTTGCTATTTGATGATATCTTTAAATGGCTCCATGAAATGGATATGCTTTAGTGATCATTATGAAATAACTCTGTTTAATAGTTTTAACATAGATCTTTAATAGCTAGTTAGAAGTGTTAGATGCATTCACTGCTTGTAACCAACATAGTTAATTGTTTTCACGCCAGTCAGTGATTTCTGATGGTCTTCTTTGCCACAAGGATGCACTGCTGGCTTGTGGCCATCTTGTTGTTCCCCAGGACTCCTAGGCTCCTCCTAGGCTCCTCCTAGGCTGTCTCCACAGAGCTGCTTTCCAGCCTCTGGAAATCCAATGTGAATTAGAACATGGGGTTATTCCTCCCAAGTACATGAATGAGATCCATGTGTCTTTTCCACATCAGAAAGAAACATACTTCTGCAGCTTTTTAAAGTTTAACCTATAGGCTGTTCATTCAAGTGCATTTTTGAGAATTAAAAAATGCAATATAAATTCTACAGAGAGAAAAGAAAGTTAATTTTAAGAACTTGAAATTCCACATTTCTTGAGCTTTGTGAGGTTTCTGCTTTTCCTTTTCTCCACCCTGTTGAGATTCCTCTGGATGGCATATCCATCTAGTCTATCTGGCTCTCCTTCCAGTTTCACTTGCAAAGCTCCTGGGAGTGTAAACTGTCCCTTTATCTGGATCATTGATGAAGACATTAAAAAGTAGTTGCCCCTAGGGTACATCAGTGCTGACTGGTTTCCAGACAAAGTTCATGCTGCTAACTACAACCCTTTAAGCCCAGCAGTGCAGCCAGTTTTCAATTTGCCTCACTGTCCACTTGTCTAGCCTGCATTTCATCAGTTTGTTGATGGGGATATTAGAGTAGACAGTGATGAAAGCCTTGCTAAAGTTAAGATAAATATCTCCTTATCCACCAAGTCAGTCATTTCATTATGAAAGGCTATCAGCTTGGTAAGGTAGTATTTTGCTTTTAGAAAGTCTATACTGTTGCTCAACTTCCAGTCACTTTTTTGTCTTTCTCAAACTTGAGTGTTGCCAAGACATCCTTGTTCATCTGCTGACCTCCTGTCTCCTTGCCTTTATTTTCTGCTCATAGGGATGGGCTTGAAGAATGAGATATTGGAAAGGATGAGGTGATCCCACCTGTCTCCAGGATGATTGCCCATGGATTCCTGCAAGAAGAACCTTAACCAGGTCAAGGCCTGCTGCACTGTTGTCCAGAATTACCATTCTACTGTTTGCCTTATTCCTTTCTCTCAGGATTCTGAATTCCATCATCTCATGATCACAGCAACCAAAGCTGCCTTCAAACCTTTACATTCCTCAAAAGGTCTTTTCTGTATGTAAACATAATCTCCAAGAGAGCACCTCCTCTATATCCATGTCCAAATCCACATCTAAATCCATGTCTGTGACTCTTCACTATTCCAGATGTGTAAGCTATCCCAACACATCTTTGTGATCCTAACTCTATCTACCTTGAACCTTTATGTGGACCTCTAATTCCTCCCTGTGTATCCCATTCTCTGTGTATTAGTGTACAGACATGTCAGAGGAGCACTGAGTGATGCTGCTTTTCCAGGAAAACACTAAGAGTTTTCCCTTATGCTGTTTTCTTAGCACACCTTCATTTATGTGCATAGACTTAGAGTGGGACTCCTTCCCTGTTTTTCTGACTATAAGACATTTCATGCCCTCATCACCTTTCTTTCTTCCCTTGCTTGAAAACTTGGTTCACTATTTTTTCACTGTTTCTGAGTTGTCAGCTCCCTCACCCCATCAGCCTCATGTTAAAAGTTTCCTAACCAGATTAGCCAGTTTCCTGGCATTGCTTTTCTTAAACACATGGTATATGCAAACTTAATAATAGGCCATAAATGACATAATTATTGTATCCTAGAGAACATTCAACTTACTCTTCATCTTTTCCTAATCCTTTCCAAGATCTTAGCCTTATCAGAGCAGTAGATAAACAGTAAATATCAGATGAGGATACCAAACAAACGAAACTAAATGTCTCTTTTGACCTAAACTGAGTCAGGCATTGGCAATTTTTAGTTTTTCCAGTAGAACATATTTTAATAACAGATGTAAGAGAAGATCCTGAGGTTACACTATAGTCATGTACAGAGAGCTCTTTCTTTTTTTTTTTCTTGGAATATTAACTACCAGATTCTCTCCTGCTCAAAATATTGGCAAGTATTAGCCAGCTGGGTTTCAATTACTATTATTAAATATGTTTAAATATTTTTTTTTTTCATCCTGGCCTGGCAGTGCTCTTAAAACCAATATGATTTAAACTTCCCAGATGTGAAAACATCATAGTACAAAACTCCCCATATTTAAATCAAGACAAATTCTACCTTCCTTCAAATTAGGGAAGGCTGCATGCTTCATATCTTTTATCATTCAGAGAAGAATACAAATTGTAATGTAGATCTCTAGTCCAACCTCCAGTCAAAAACAGGGTCATAGTTTCTCAGATTTGTATCCAGTCAAATCTTAACCTCCCAGGACAGAGATTGTGTTTTCCTGGAACGCTTCTTCCAATGATTTGCTGTCCTCGTGAGGAAAGGGTTTCTCCTGTACCTGTGTGGGTGCTCTCATTTCAACCTATATAATTTTCTCTTCTCACAGTGTACCATTGTGAAGATCCTGGCTTTATAATCTCTTCAGAATTACCAGGGCCGCTGCTAATATCTGCCCAAAGATGGCTTCTCTCCCAACTGATGAAGACTGCCTCTCCTGCGCTCTCTTTCCAGGGGAAGTATTCCAGGCCCTGACCATCGTGGTTGCTTTGTGCTGAGTGCATTAAACTTTATTAATATTGTTCTTCTACTGGGGACCAAATCTAGGAACTGTATCATTCCAGTAAGGTATTTCAGCTAAATAATAGATATTCCATTAAAGGACTGGCTACAATGCTTTCAATTAAAAGTACTTTCAACTGAAATTTTTCTCCATATATTTCAAAGATGAAATAGAAGAAAACATCTTAAGCTGCTGGAACCGAAGAAAAATGCCTCCTAAGAAACAATGGCACCAGGAAATGAAAAAAAATCAGTGGCAAAATGAAATAATGAAAAATTTCCTATGTAAAACAGTAGAAAAAATACAAGAGAAAAACACAAGAAAATAAAATCCATCAAACAATATTCAACAAGAGTTTAAAACCTCTGTTTTAAGAATTCCTTAAGGAAAATATCTCTGAAGGTAATAAGGAAATACCAGGGCCTTGTGCTTTAACTGTTCTGTACTCTTCCCACTGTAGCAGTTTTAAGTAGAATAAATTGCCAAAGAAAATTTAGCCTGACTCAGTGTCGGTTTGTCCTTCTGAATTGAAAGAGAAAGCTCAGCATTGTAGCTGCTCTGAAAGACAGTGCCTTCTTTTTCAAGGCAAGTGCTTATCTGTATCCAAGGGTGAAGATATCTAACACAGCATGCAGAACAGGTCAACAAGGAAAGGCTTCAAATAGAAAGAGGGCAGATTTAGATTAGACACTATAAAAAAATATTTACTGGGAGGGTGGTGTGACATTGGAACAAGTTGCTCAGAGAAGTTGTGGATCCTCCATTCCTGGTAATGTTCAAGACCGCGTTGGATGGAGCTCTGAGCAACTAGTCTAGTGAGAAGGGTCCCTGTCCATGGCAGAGGAGTTGAAACTAGATGGTCTTTAAGGTCCTTTCCAACTGAAATTATTCTGTGATTCTATGAAGTCTTCTCTTGTTTTAAATTAGTAGTCTGGAAGAAGTCAGATCACTACAAGGTTGTGAAAAAAGAGTGATATACTGTGCAGGTTGCTAATTAAAAATGTATTATCAGTGCTAAGTAGCAGAAGTGCTACGCACTTTTCATGTATGATATTAAAAACTACTTTAAAAATGCTTTTCTTTTGTCATGTGCCCTGTTTGTTCCTTAGCCTTTAAAGACTATTGACAAATTCGAGAACTGTAGGTAGCATCCAAAAATGGGATCACCTCAGGTAAAACTGCTTGAGAGAATGAAGGCTTCTACATTAGATTCTGTATAATTTTGTTATATACCTAGAATCTTACTCAAATGACATCATAAGTAGTAGCATATGCTAGATTTTGTAGCCTGTTAAATAATACACTGATTTTAGCAGTAATTATATCTTTTTTCAAGTCATGATAATTAGTGTTTGGAAGACTACAAAATATTGAAGTTTGTTTAATTAGCAAACAAACAAAAACATCTGAAATACCAAGGATAACTCATGAAAACATAAGTGCTTTTTTATTTTGACAATTAGATTTCTATTATTTTTTATATTTCATAACATGAAACAGACTGTAATGCTTTTCTTTTTTTCAAATGATAGTTTAATAATATGAGCTCTTACTAAAAGATTGTCAGATTTAAACTTTGTTAAAATGTGTAAGTAATTGCCAAATTTTACTGTGAATTATAGAATATGTAGATTATTGGAATGAGAAACATTATGCTATTTTTCAGTCAATTATTTTTCCAGTATTTATTTATAAATTTGTTTCTGATATTAATCTTGTAATTGACATCAAAAAGGGAAGACTTAGCTGGGTTGTCTCTCTTTTTTTCCCCAGGAGTTTGTTTTTAGGGGTCATTTACTTGATCAGAGTGGAATATAATGAGGAAAAAGTCTCCTGGACACAGTTGTTTTATCTGTGGGTAAGACTCTTCTCATCATTAAGCTCTACAGCTGATTTTTCCTCCTGTTTCTTCTCAAGAAAGTGCAAACATAGGAGTGGGAAACTCAGGGCACTAGGGAGAGGTCAATGAGAAGGACTCAGTCTTCCCTTTGAAAAATGAAGATTTCTTCTGGTTGTGAGAACTGCAATTGGGGTCCACGCTTTTGTAATCTCAGAGAGTGTTACAGTGTACATTACAGACTACACTTGCAGCTTGTTTGGAAATTAAAATTGGGCCAAAATGTAGGAGCTCACTCACTACAGAAGAGATTCAGAGATCAACTGGTGACAATGTGACTGTAGATAAGAATCAGGTCCCCAGACAAAAAGAAGCTAAGAACAAGAAATGCTTATTTCAAAGCTCTAGCAAATAAAAGGAGAAACATTCAATAAGGAGAAAATAGCAGACTGTGTATAAAAAGTAAATCAGAAATTCCTCTAAATATTTTACTATAAAATGATATGGCATATCAGGGAATAAATGTACCATCAACTGAACTGGGAAAATGTACTACTATGGCTGTTTTTAATCAATCATTTCTTGTGCCTGATCTTTACCATCTACTACTAACCATTGGAGAGTGGAGAGTGAACTGACAAAATAATTGCTCGTTTACAGTCACGACAGTCAAACAATGACCCTCTAGACCAGACACTGGTGAGGAGAGTTAAGTACATGCCTCTAGGTCTGCTTGTTTTGCTTTGCTCTAAAACTTTACTTCAGGGCTCTAAAATTATATGAGAAGAGTTAGATCTGTATTTAAGCCATAATCTTGTGATTTTTTCAGACTATTCAGTAACTTTTTACTCAATTACAGGATATGTGCTTGTCCTTTGGAGCTGTCTGTCTCTATGAGAGAGAAAAGCTTAAAAAAAATGAGTTCTTGAAGGCATGTGTTATACAAGAAAGTCTTGCTTTAAGGTTGATTATTCCTATTCATTTTCCAAACAGAAGTAAATCACAAATCTGTTCTACATTGGTCTATGAATGACATAGCAATATGAAATTTGGTTAAAAGTTTTAGGCCGTATGAAATTCTTTTAAACTTTTTGTTATGTACAAGCATAAAAACCAGAGAAATCAAATGAACACAATTATTTATTGCTGAGTGCCTTGGCAATGTTGTTTATTTTTTGGAAGTATATATATTACTTTCTGTCAGCAAATACTTTAAAAATAAGAAGGACTTTTTACCACCACAAGAGCCTGAATTGCATTTGACAAATTGGCTCCAGTCAAATATTCTTTATAGGAGATAATTGGAAGAAGTCATTTCAAGTCCCAGTAGCTGTATTAAACTGAGGGCTACTTACAAAAATATCCTTGCCCTATAGCTGAAGGAATGAACAGTAGTATATATGTGACAGTTGGAGCTAAGATGAAGTGTGCTTCTACTTCAACTATAACACAAATGGGAATAGCTGGTACAAGCTCTGCACTATATGCCAAAAGTGAAGTAATTTGAGAGCTATGCTGAATACTGATAAAACATATTCTCAATGCAAAAATAAGATGCAAAGCAAGCAGGAGGAGGCTTGCTATGGCAAAAATAGTAGTGCAAAGAAGAAAAGTGTTTTTCTGTTTTTCATCTAATGATTTCAGTTTATAGTAAAGAGGGTAATTGAGTACACCCAATTGATGTTTAGATTTTAAAGTTTAGGAGCTTTAACATAGGCATGTAATTTATGGATATATTTTAAGATATAATTGAAAAGATCATCTTTAATTCCCTGAATAACCAGAGGAGACAGATGCCTTTGAAGGCCTTTACAGGGACAGTCTTTCTGCCTAAGTGTTCAACCATACACTAGCACAACCTTTTTTCTATAGATTTTCAAAGGCATCTTCTTCTCTCCAGTGATTATTGACATTTTATTCAAGTTCTTTGCTTTTCTCCACTATCATCTACATTGTAGGCATAAGAGCAATGACATAGCCATGTAAGTTAGTCAGGAAAACTCACCATGCATTGTTAGTGGAACTGGAGCAAATACATTGGTGCAGAGACACACCATTTATACCTATCCCAGGAATTAACAAAATTGTATGCTTATTAACTAAATAGTATTATTAGTTCCAAAAACTTTGAACCTAAATATGTCAGACTCATCTGAAACATGACAATAAACCAGTTTAGTGTTCTTTTGTGATGCTCCAAATACATAAATGGCTATTGTTATTATATTCCTAGGTACTAGCTGGCAAGGTAATAATTTTTCTCTTATGGCTTAAGAGCTTCAAGGAAAGAAATAACAGAAGGACTAATCAAATTAATTTATTCTCTAGAACTGCACAAGAAGAAGGCATTACTGCATACCAAAGTACAAGACTCAGGGTTGCAGATATTTTCTTGGTACATTGGACTTGTGTGCTTGGATTGAATGTGGAAATAAGACTTTTCTGATAACATTTTTAGTTGATTTGAAATATATGACATATGACAAAGATTAGGTTTTACTCTTCTCAGGAAACATACAAATGTAGAAGCACACTGGCCTAAAGGCATCCTTAACTGGAATATTTTCTGGTGTACCTATTACATGAGAAAAGGATTCTCCAGGAGAGTTTATGTTATTAAGACAGGATGCCTTCTCACTCAAGGATGTTTAAGTGAGACTGAAGTTTTTGAACAGAAATTAGAAGTGAGAGAATATTAATTATTTTCAGAATTGAAATTAATAAAGAGAGTAATGAGCTGTACAGGTGGAAGTGCATTTTTGAGTATGGGTACAGCCTTCTCTGTGAATAAATGCTGGGCTTAGCTTCAAGTTGCCTCAGATCAACAAAACATAAAAACATTATGTTCATTGCTAAAATTTCATGTAATTGTGCAGTCTGGGGAAAGAATACACAGGAGAAAATTTATTCATAGAATTACATAACTTATATAATTTTTCCACTCTACAAAAGAAATGTTTTAGGAGGATTAATTCTTCAACTTTAGCTTTTGCTTGAAACATTTTCTGCAGTCTTGTGTACATGGTATTTAACACAACTAACCTTGCTGGCAATTATTTCTTCATTCTGAAACAGTTGCTTTGGATTTAAAGATATTTAAACTGTTAATTGCTAGGATCACTTTCATTACACCTTTCATATTAATGGCAAAATGGATAGCATAAATATTTTAGAAATGGACTGTATAATAAATCAAAGGTAGCTATTAAGGAACAGTTATTTAAATCCATGAAGATGCTTTCTCCAGTTGTGCCATCTCTTTCAAAGGTTGCAGAGGAATTCTGTGTTTAGAAAATTAACATGGTGAGTTCTTTGGGTAGAAAGAGATCTGTCTGGCTTAGATGCCTGTCACCAAGATTTCAAGTGCTTAGGACTTGCTTCAACAACCTAGGTTGTTAAATTGTTAGCCTAACAAAAGGTTAAGTACTTCTCAAGTCACAGATTCCATATGCTTATGAGAACAGGGAACAAGGGAGAATATGAATGTCTCCATTCTCTTGGAGTTCAGTCTACCTAGACTTTGAGGAACAATCTTATGAAGGGAAATACTGCAACAGGGATGTTGCCTGCCTTTTGCTCTCTAGGTATACAGTAGAATCATCCACGGGTAGTGTAGCCAGAAGGTCATGAGACATCTTCACTGAAAGCCACTTTGTAGCCCAAAATGCAAGAACCACATAGACAGCAGAGACATCAGTAGCAAGGACACCTAACTGGATATACTTCATGTTTTTCCTGGAACAGACAAGCATTTCATATCAGAAGTGTATTAATAAGAAAGAAAAGTCTTTTAGGCAAACAGTACAAGTGAACACCCTCTCAATTTTCCCCTTCCTTGCCTGCTGACTGCCTTTGACATATTAGAAACTAGGACTTCTTCCTGGGATATAAGACTATGTTCTGTAGGTCAGATATTCTTCTGTTGGTCAGAGGAGATTGAAACTGCATTCACAAAACAGTTTATTTGCCTAAATGGCTACCCTTAGTCCCTTTTTGCTGTGGTTCTATTGGATGACTGAACCTCTCACTGAAAAGATGATTGCATGTTATATCACATGACCAACTTTATATATACCCAGTGAAATTTATATGGTAAAAAGCACAAACAGAATCCCAAGTTGCTATAAACAAACAACTGAATGAATCTGACTTTGTTTTCTTTGATAAAGCAGAAGAGAACAAAAACTAACTCAGGCAAAAAAAACCCCACCTAAAACCAAAACAAAATAAAGAATCCCCAAAACATCAAACCCCAAACCAAACCAACAAAAAAATCCCCAAATCCACCCTTCCAGCAACCAGATCACCACCACAAAACCATGTGTACCTCTTTTAATATGTAGATTTCATCTCAAAAAAGCATAGTATAGGTGCATAACTTGTTTTTTCCAGTGCAGTTATGTCTTGAGGTGATACTACTAGCATTGACAAGTGGACTTAGTGGGGGGCTATTACAGGAAGTTAAGTATTCTACTCTAAAACCTTCAGATTTGGTTTCAATTGTAGGAAATCCTTAAGGTAACCTGCCAGGAGACTTTCAAGAGCAGTTAAGAATGTTTTAAGGCTGATTGAGTTGAAGTGTAAACTTTTCACTACTGATGAAAGCACAGATAAGCCAACACAGACTCTGTAAAATCCCAACCTGAATTAATAGCATAGGCTTCTTTTGAGACAATCTCAAACTCAAAGAGAGAATAAATACACTGTGAAGAATCAGAAGAGGAGAATATATTTTTCTTACCTTATTTTCCATTTATGAATCTAATGGTTTTCTGCCACTTGCCAACCTCACAAGCTTAACTTCTTTCTCACTTTTCCACCCTCAACTCTCTAATTTTCACCATGTGTATGTACGCTTGACAATGTTCTCTCCATGTGAGAAGTCTACAAGATATTATCTGTTATAAAAGTGGGGGTGCAGTGTATCACACATCTATCTGATGGCTAAACATAAATAGAGGAAATAATTTGATTAAGGTCTATTCAGTATCAGCTCTATAAACTGTGAATTTGTTTTTTCACTCTGTTTTTTTCACTCTGATTTTGTCACCATTATTTTGCTCACTTGAAAGTTTTAACTTCCAGTACACAACCCTGTTTGCTGTTCATATTGTACCTAGGTGCCTTTCCTGGCACCTATGAAGTAGATTGCTGACAGCAAGTCTTCTTGAAACAGAGATGTTGGTCTTACCTTGTGGGGAAAAGGAAAACAGAAAAAATAAATTTTAACATGAGAACTATGAGTCCTATTACTCTATTCACTAATATTATATTTACCCTACAAAATTATTAAGAGTAATATGCAGAATAATATAATCTGCAAAGAATATTCTTGTGACAGTATTGGCTGGGTACAGATAAATAACTGCCCAATCCCTGAAAAAAAAGGCACTTCAACCTTTTGTTTACCTAACAAAATCGGTTTTAATATTCCTGATGTCTAAATTTGTTGTTGAAAGATAAAAAAAAGAGGATGAATTTGTAGAAGAGAATATGAGGAGCAGCCAGCACAGAAATGCCTTTTCCTGAATGTTGTGTTGTAAGACATTATAACAGTCATACAGTTTCAGAGGGAATAGCTTCCTTTCACACGATATGTTTAGACATCACAGAAAAGAAGACATTTAATTTTTTATAAAACCTATCTCTGACCTCTTGAAGTTTTACTGGGCTTGTTGGAAGGCAATCAAGAAAAGGAAAAATCAGTGTGTTCCCATGCCAATTCCATTGTGCCAGCACTGTTGTTTATCACAAGCTTCCTGGGTGACAAAGACATAGATTAGGAATATGTACCAATGGAATGTAAGCCACCCCTTGCCATTGTATATTTTTTGTCAAGCCTCAGCAGATTAATAGCTGTCCACAGTGTACATGAATCATTTCCAGTTCGTTGGAATAAGAATTCTATGCTTGAGAAATACCCTCAATTGTAACTCTGCATGAGTGCATCAAAAGAGAGGTGACTGGCAAAGTTGCCCTGGCATAGCTTTGACCCATCAAAGCTTAAATGCTCCTTAGCCTGCAGTCAGGCACTGCCCTGACTTCTCTGACTGCTGCTTGTCTCCAGTGTAGCCATGATACTTTAATGGAAGACTCTAAAGCAAAACTCAGATACTTTTCGTTATGAACTGGCAAACAAACAACTCAGTTTTCTGTGAGGTCCTTCGCCACTTCCTGGGGTTAAACCATGACCTCCTGTCCATCGAATATCGCTGCCTTATGGCTTTAAAAACAGTTTGCTTAGCTTTTGGTTATAAATACATTCAGATGTATGACCTTTTTCTTTTTTTTTTTTTTTACTGAAGTTCTTTATTTAGAGAATCTAATTGCGAGACTGACAGGAGTTCTACTTAGCAAAAGAGTCTATCAAATACCATAATTAGCCAGAATCAAAGAGGAACTTGACTTTTGAATCTTACAAATGTCAGTCTCATGATATCATTACAACTTTCTTCAAAATATTACATCACAAATACTCTGGATTTAATATGTTTAAAGTCATAACATTTTGCAATATTTCTAATTTCCTACCAGTAAAACGTCTATTATTTGTTAGAACTCAAGTCAGTGTGTCATATCTGCTAAATATTGTTTCTTTGCTTACAATTCTGTACTTCAAATTTATGTTTTCTATTTCCTGAATTTAGAAATAATGAGAATAAAACTGCAGTATGTACTTCATGAAAGTTGTATTTCATACCAATTATTGCATATAAGCCTACAATTCCTGCATGCATTGTTCCAAGATCCAAGATTTGTTAGAGCAGTTCCTCATTTCAACAGGTTTCATTATTTTCCTCACTCTTCTACATTCAGTTGGAGAAAAATTATTGCGGTGCTGACTTACCTTTTTTGGTTTTAGTCCTAATATTTTTCACACACAAATGGCTTTTTTCCAGTGTAATGCATAAGAGAAAGATGCCACCTGCAATGTGAAATTCTTCTAATTATTAAGACTAAATCTGTAGTGCACAAACTAACAAAGCCCCTTGTTGCTTTTGCAAATATTTCTTATGCTTTCTATATTAACAGAACTCTTGTATCAGAGACTGAACACTTTTGCATACCCAGAATTGGATTTCAGTACTTTTACCTCACGGCATGGAAGGCTCCAGGCAGTTTATCTACTACCATGTGAATTTTTCAGAATTATATTCAAGATTTAAAATCATATATCTAGAGCAGTCTCCTCAGTCCCTCTGCTAACTTCTTTTCTATCATTGTCACTTTCACCTGAGGGCATCCTTTCATGGTGATTCCTGACAATATTGGTCATATACAGAAACAAAGCATTTGGAAAGTATACATTAGAGTTTGAGAAGATTTTGTCATTGGGAATACTGATAGTAAGTTTAGATTAAGATTTAGAGAGTGTATAGTAGAGGTCCCCAGTAATTACAGAGTGGCCTCAAGAACTTGTTTACAAGCAGCAGTTAGAAACGTCCATTATCTGATGCCTAAAATGTGGATGTCAGTCTTTATCTGAAAGATTTCTAGATATGCTATTTCTTATCTCATACTAGACTATATCCGCAGGCGGAAGATAATGAGAAATGTGAGCCAGGGTTTACAATTAAATGTACTGAGCCCTCACAACTGAGTTCTTACAATAATAAAAAATAAAGTAATAAATACTAGCAGACAGAAGGAAGACAAAGATCTGAATCTGTGAGGGAAATTATGAGCACTCCTTGTATTCAACATCAGTTCTATATTTGGAGGAGTGATGTTTAGAAATTTCTATTGTTCCATGTATGGATTTAATTCTCATGGAAACCAGAACACTCACAGGAAAATGTAGTTTGAATGTTAGCCATGGTATGCAGGCAGACATGGGAGATTGAAAGTGCTCCCTATTATCCTAACATAAATTACCACTATTTTAGCTGAGACTAAATGTTTATTTCAGAAACTACAGCTCATGCAAATAAGCGCCAGCACTGTAAAACCAATATGCCTATGCCAATATCCCAGAAAGCCTAACACTTCCATATGATCATCTAAAATATCCAGTTACCTGAGTTTGTCAGGATGTAAAATCTGCCTTCTTCTAAAACATATTGAACTCACACTTATACTGGATCATGTTCATACTGAGACAGTCTTGCAGAAGGCAAAGCGTTAGCATCAGTGCTTCTTACAGATTTAACACTGTGGCATAATCAAATGAATATGAAACATCAAATTATGCATACATTTTTGATAGGGACCTTAAAACATCTGTGAGATTCAGGAATAACATCTATCTATATTAACTTTTTTTTTTTTTTTTTTTTTTTTTTTTTTTTTTTTTTTTTTTTTTTTTTTTTTTTTGCCTTTTGCAAAATTTCCTTTTATAGCAATTGGAAAATTTTCAAAGTTAATAAACAGTGATTCCAAATCAGAGAAGTTTTCATTGCCTTGGCATTTGCTTTCTCACCCTTCATATTACCTAGGAAAATATAAGTCAAATATAAGTTCAGCAAATTGAAGTACTTCTTTAGGAGTGGCTCATAGTCTAGTCCTACAATTCAAGACCCCAACAACTTGAAAAAATGGACTGGTAGGAAAATCATGGAGTTCAACAAAAGGAATTATGAAGTTCTGCGTCTTAAGAGAAGCCAGGCCACGAAAACCTGGCGNATTCAAGACCCCAACAACTTGAAAAAATGGACTGGTAGGAAAATCATGGAGTTCAACAAAAGGAATTATGAAGTTCTGCGTCTTAAGAGAAGCCTGGCTGAGGAAGCCTGGCTAGAAAGTAGCTCTGCAGGAAAGGACCGGGGATTTGGGTGGAAAACCAGTTGACCACAAATCAGCAATATGCTCCTGTGGCAAAGACTAGCTGCTACCTGTCAGGCTACAATAGGTTGCCAGCAGGGAGATGAGCTTTTATATCCTTGTATATAAAAGCTTCGTGGGGGACTAAAAATTAAAGAGCCAGAGTCCTCTCAGTAGTGTTCAGTGAAAGAAAAACAGGCATTAGACACAAAATGAAATACAAAACACCCCATTTTTTTAGTGCCAGTGTGACCAAACCCTGGAATAAGTTGTCCAAGGAAGTTGTGGAGTCTTTATTTTTGGAAATGTTAAAGACCAGATCAACATAATATTGAATAAGCTGCCCTAGCAAACTCTGTTTTGAGGAAGGATGTTGGACTACATGATTGCCAGAGGTCTCTCCCATCCTCAATCACCCTGTGATTCTTTGATTTTAAGGTTCTTAAATCTGTTATTTCACTAAATTTTTACTGAAGTTTTAATGCATTATTCCAGTAAATTCACTCTTCCTATACTAATTTTTCTGATAGTTTCTGTTTTGTGAATATTTCCCCAAATGAGTTCATTCTGCTCTCAGAAGAGATGAATGTAAGTCTTAAAATGAGATTTGCAGTGTAAGTCTGTGAGTAGTAGTTATTGATGATGAGCTATTAATCTGCTTTTGCTTGTTAAATTTCTTGATTCACTTCTTAGAAACACTCCTGTGACAGCAATATATTTTTAATAACAGAGAAAATGAATACCACTGACATGAGTTTCCCAAATTAAATGAGTAGTCATGCTTGTTTTTTACAACATTCTCCAAATTCTAGTCACACCCAAATTTTCTACTATTTTCCTGAGTGGAAGATCATTGTTTTGTATGAAATCTTCTTCCACCAATGGGGCAAAGAATCAGTCAATTAATTATTTAGTACTTCATCAGGTTGTGATATGTAAAAAGGAGTTTTAGTGAAAAAGAAGATACATATCTATATGTGTACATTCAAACCAATAAAAGGAAAAGAACAACTAAATGGATAATGCATCCTAAATATCTTGTATGTCTCAAGAGACACAGTGAAGAGCATTTTCAAAGTATACTGCCTCCTGTTAGGAAACATTAATGTTTCCAGGGAAGATATGGACTCTCTCCAGGAAGGATATGGGAAGGATATTAGAAATTATTACAAGGACTCAATAATTTATTTTCCTTTTTTTTTTTTTTTTTTTTTTTTTTTTTTTTCTCCCCAATGANTTTTTTTTTTCAGTTCTCTCCACAGGAACAGAGTAAAGATAAGATAAGTAAAATGTTACTTTGAATCCACTGGAGACACTTTGTGGCATTTTCTCTTTTAACCTTCCTGATCCCCTGTACTATGATCTGTGTTGAAGCTGCTGAAAGGAACATTTCTTAAATTTACTATAATAACCACTATTTAAAGTGAGCTTCTCACAAATATTTTGCAAATACAAATCATAGCTATATTCAAATTTAAAGATAAAAGGTTACTGCATTAATCCAGTCTAAGACTTTGTAGAAAAATAAATCCGGTGAACTCATTCAAGACTCTACACTGCATAACATCTGCATTAAATGCATGAATTAAATATGTGATATCAATGGCATTATAAGACGAAGATGAATATGTAAGCAGAAGCAGCCATGGTTGTTTAAAGTTTACACAGTCTAAATTGCAAGGTCATTTCCATAGTGATGAAATAAAAGTGAAAAAACCCATGAACATTTCTTTTTTCTTTTTTTTTTTTAGTTTGCGTCTATATTTTATTAATATGCACCCTTTTTTTATCTTTCCGTTGCTAAAGCAACTCTTAGTATTTCTTTTCACGAAAGGGAAAAGGATATGATACTTATCTAAAATGCCAAAGTGATTTATATAGTAAGTTGTGAGTTATACAGTAAGTTTTGAAAGTTACAAGTGCCATTCCTAAACATGCAGGTTTCCTATAACTTCTGTATTTCCTAAAAGATAAGTGAATCACTTGAGAGAAATTATTTGCATATTTGAAGAATAATTTCATTATATACTATCTGAAAAGCAAAATATATTTTTAATATATTGGTTATCTTGAATCAAAGAGATTAAGCTTAGTTTATAGTGTTATAATCTCCATGTTTATCTAGAAATAGTTTATGCCTACGATCAAGAAAATTTGAGTTCTATTTTCAAGGCAGACAGAGGGATGTGATCCTTTCCAATTACTCAACTAAATCTGTACAGGCATTTTGTATACACACATTAAGACTTAGAAGAGACTAGCTAAACTGGAAATCACAGTTATACATATTTAACAGATGTCAAAATGGAGAAGTGACTTACAAACCTGAAAACAAGTCTGTGCTAAACCAGGATATCAGCCTCCAGGATGCATTCAAAGCGCCATTTCAAACACGTCAGAAGAAAATTACAAATCTGATCTCTTTTATGACCAATTGTCATATACCACATTTATTCTTATTTCAAGCTACCCAAAATTTCTTACATTTGTTATATGAAAGGATTAGGTAGTGAGATCATTTGGTTTACTTTCCATCCAAACAAAAAAAAACCCCATAAACAGTAGGAAGGATCATATGCTCAAACATTTTGCTCTCTCCATACACAGGGAAGTCTGCCTTCAGTTAAATGAAATAAAATTTCAGAAATACACAGATGTTCAAGGCTATAATCTTCAATTCATTTGATTAATTCTATTCTCTTTCTTGTTAACCATAAATATTGAGTTGCATAAAAATAGAGATTCCAATGGATGAAGAAGATTTATTTTTGTAATTTTAAAATTTTAACATGATTAAAGAAGAAATTACTATAAATAACACTAGGACTTAGGTTATACACAAAGAAAAATGAGTCTGTTGATTATTTATGTTAGAACAGAATAATATTTTCCTACTCATGACAGTACATTATTTAAATTAGCATTACTTCATTGTAATAGTAAAAATTTTTTAACACATGTTGGAAAAAAAAAATCAGTTTTCATATTACAGATTGTTTCCTATGTAGCTCTACATGTAATCTCTGACATGCTCCTTCTCAAATTGTTCCAGTTTTATCTGATCTACAGGGCCTACAATCCAGCAGTCCAGCAGATTTTTTTCTCAGCTGATCTCTGTGCATCTTCTTGGTATCCAAGTTCACCATATTATACTGCAGGTTTCAGAATTATTTCCTCTGAACTACTTTTTAAGTAAATTGAATTTATGTGTATTAGTCTTCAGTGAAGACAATTTGGGAGGAGCGTATTCTTCCACATCTAAAACATAATTAAACATATACCTTGTTGTATGCAACTTATTTGTTTTCATCAGCTAAAGTTTTGGAACTACCACCTAGGACTCAAGGTACGATTGGATCTGATCTAGTGGAAGGCTGGTTGAAACGAGATGATCTTTATGGTCCCTTCCAGTTTAAACCCTTCTGTGATTCTATGCTTTTCTTGCTTAATTCAAATTTTCTACATTTCGTTCTTCAGGTGATCTCCTTTACAAATTCTTCATATGGAGTCTGAAGAAGAATTTTTGAAGGAGTAAGTAACCAAACCAACCCTGTGTGCTTAACTTTAACAGCTGTCATGAGAGGGTTACCTCTATTCCCTCTCCCCCATTTTAATTTGTTTGCTTCTTTCTTGAGCTCCACTGACCTAGAAATCTGGGGCATTAGCAGAATAACACAGTGGGTGAAATACTCATTTAATCTGTGCAGGCAAGGATAGGTGTTGTGCACAGGCTGCAGAAGTTGAGTCAAATCAGAGTTCAAGTCTGAATAGAGGGAATATTCCTGCATGAAAAACCTGAGTTATAAAGGTAAATTTCATTTCCCCTGGACATGTCATTCTTTATCGAAGCTTAGAAGTTAGAGTGTCCCTTGATACAAAGAGACATTCTGAGAAGTTCTTAATGTGAAACAACTGCTTTTGAATCTTTTACACATTCTTCATAGTGAAAGTAGTATTTTGAATACCTAGCTACTAAATGTCAAGTCTTTGTGAGAAAATGGAAGGATCATAACTCTTCCCAAAAGTGATTTCATTTCTCCCCATGGATAGAAGAGTATGAAAAGCTGCTCCTGGAAACTAGGTTATCTAATTTGTCTGGAAACAGGTAAAAATGGCAGAAGAAGTATCACTTAATTTGATAAGAAAAACCTGCATTGAGAAAAAGTATATTTCTCTTACTAATTCCAAGCTGCAAAAACAACCTGTGGACACAGGAAAAAAATAAAGTTTTAAAGTGTCTTTATCTACGAATTGCAGGAAATTGCAGAGGACAAACTCTTACACTGAGAGCAAGGTAAGTTTCTCATCTGTGTATTTTATCCTAATTTCTTGTACTAATTCAGATCTACCATATATTCTGTGAAGTCTTTTCAGTGCAGGGCAAATAGGTAGCGGTCTCTCTATCAGTATGTGAAACTTGTTCCTCTAAACAAGTGGCACTATCTTCTGCTAATTTTTCTTAATCCAGTTTGTTTTCCATCTGTTTTAATGAGCCATTCCTTCCTGAGAAAAATGATGGTTCGTAGTCTTTTAAGGTTTAGAGTATTTTAACATATGTGGTCGAAAGTTAGAATTTTAATGTTGCTTTAGAAGTTAAATGAGCCTCAGATTGACTCTGCTCTTTGTTATCTCTGACATCAGGAATTTTATGGAGCTGGGAGATGTCAAAAATATCCAGTTAGTTCTGAATGGGTCTGTAAGTCTGAAGTAATTAATCCACGAAAGGTTTGTGCAGGATCTATTGCTAGATGGAGCAGAAATGCACTCAAAATGCATGAGTTGATCATTCAAAGAGAAGGGTGATTGGCAAATGTCTTATCTAGTTAAATGTATAGATCTCTTCCATTTTTGCTGCTCTGGATATAAATTATGTTCCTGTGTCTTGATACTACAAGGAGGCATGCAAAGGAGTGGAAATTATATTTCACTTATATAAATTAAATAAAATTTTAATAAAACTGAACAGAAGGTCATAAAATTCAGGTTCAGATAACCTGCATAATTGTTATAACCTAATTCTTATGAGCTGCACTTAGAAAGCTGATAGGTGTATGCAGTATTAGCTATTCGTACTGTTGATTAAGTGATCAATTTTTAATAATTATAACTGATTTTAATAATTCTAATAATGGAATTAGAGCCCTCAGATCTCATTTTCCATAAAGTTCTCCAGTGCTTGAAAAGCAAGGGAATGGTTGAGCTCAGATTTCTCCAGGAGTGATTTCTGTCTTTTCCAGAATTGTACTTGACATAAAAGTAAGAAAAACATTTTGTTTTTTAGTTTTATCATGTATATAATGTTCATTAAGACAATCTTCTCCCAATAAGCTTGCAATTACTTCTAAATAATACATGAGAAATAAGCAAAAGTGGAGTTTTCCAATGGAATTTTGAAACAGCTGTGACTATTGAATTAAATATAGGAAAGAAGTAGTTGAAAGGTTTAGATTAGATTTTAGGAAGAAATTCTTTATTCTGAGAGTTCTGTGACACTGTGCACTGTCCTGTGCCCAGAGCAGTTAGGGATACCTCATCCCTGGAAGTCTTCAATGCCAGGCTGGATGGGGCTCTGAGCAACCTGGTCTAGTGGAAGGTGTCACTGCCCATGCCAGGGGGGTTGGAACTAAGTGATCTTTAATGTCCATTCCAATCCAACCATCCTATGATGTTCATTATTATTTTATTTACCTTCTGAATGTACACACTAGAATGCTAATTGCCATCTTTAAACAATATGCATCATTACTTAGTTCAAGATTTTAAAAGTTTCTTGGATTACAGTTATCCAGTTTTTCCAAGATACAAAAAGCATCCTCTACTAGAAACCAGGTAATTTCTCAGCATCTTGAAAAAGATGTATTTCTTTTCACACTACTTTTGAAATCTCTCAGACGTGTCAGCTCTAGTACTATTATGTCATCGGTTAATTCAAAATTTAAATACCTTGCTCCTGAAAAGCATTAGGACAGTGAGCAGTGAAGAAAAAATCGCATCAAACTCTATTTCAGTATGAAGCGTGGGAACAGTCCTCCAAAAACAGATCAAAAGCCTATATTATCCCAACCTAGATAATTACCATAGCTCCTACGTCTACCTGTGGATTTGGGCAATCCAATGCCTTCGCTCTCCCGCATAAGAAACAAACATACTTCCATATCTTTTTTGTGTATATGTTATTGACTGTTTATTCAAGTACATTTTTGATAATTAGGAAATGCAGATTTGATTTCTACAAAGAGAAGAGGAAGCTATCTTCAAGAATAGAGCACATAATTCTTTATGGCTTTTGCCTTTAGCTCCTTTTGCCTCAATTTTACCTCCTTCAAATATTGTGAGAATGATTATAATGAATATATGTGACTTCTATGCTGTCATGAGGGTGCCTTATATACAGTATACTAAAATGGATAGGTTAAGCTTAAGAATTCCTCTACTTCCTAATGATATAATCAGAAAGCTTCTAAATTTAGATAAGACACTACTCAATGCCTATCTCTGGCTTTGTGTGACCTAAAAGACACTGAACTGTGGATATCACTAAGAGCGCACTGAATAAAAATGTAAATAGTAAGGAACCATCCAGTGCTGTAAATATGAATGTAAATTCTTCTGCCACTTTTCTTCATTTGAAGAATTTCATTTTTCTCCTCTAGCAGTCAGAAATTGTTGTCTGTTATGCTGATAGCTTCTAAATCCTCAACAAGTGAAATCATCTGTTTTCTCACTCCACCTTGATAATACACTCTGATAATTATGGTCTACAGGTAACTGTACTTTCACTGTGGCAGCAGAGACTGGGGCAGATCTACACAATTTAATCTCCTGTATTTTTAATTATATATAAATTTATTTAAAAACCCTCTGTGCATCAACATCTGTGCTTTTGTTACCTATAAGGCTGAAAAAAAAAAAGTTCCTCTGCCTGGGCTATCAAGAGTGCTGTTTTGAAGTCAAAGACAACCACTGCAAATGTAGCGCATCTCACTCCCTTATTCTTGCTGAGCAGTAATATAACACTGCATAAAATCTTTATGTCACAGTGTATCATATGGAAGTATGATTTCCAGCTTTCAAGCTTTTTTTTGTGTGAGATAACTATAAAACACATTTGTTCTGAAAAAGTAGCTGGCTGAAGGAAGAACATCTTTTCTATAATTGAGTAAAAATGCAGGGAGTAAAATCTGGCAGACTATGTGTATCATACTGGGGATTTCCAAGTTCAAAGTTAGTGCCCCACTATTGGCCTGATTTTGTAGGTACTTTGGGAGTAACTTGTGGTGGGTTTTCTTGGGTTGGTGTAGTTTTCTTCACAGCAGCTCATATGGTTCTGTGCTTTGTATTTGTAACTGAAGCATTGTGCATAACAAACAAATGTTTTTAACTGAACAGTTACAGCACCAAGGCTTTCTCTGTTTCATACTCCACACATTCCATCCTCTCTCCCTGTGAGTGATCTTGGGGTGAGCAAGAGCTTGGAGGGGGCAGAGAATTATAGGTATTTTTAACATCGGATAGTTAGACACAGCAGCATTCTGGATCCTTGCCAACAAATTCATTTTGATGTGGGCTAAAGGGGAGAAGTCTAGACAAAGAATGAATGTCACACATACAGAATGAAAACTACATCATGTGTACCAGAGTCTGGAGAGGATTTAGCAGGAAAAGAGAGAAGGAGAACAGAGTAATGATACACAATGATTTTGCAAACAGGGCTAGTACTATTCCCAGAGGGATAAATGAGGGAAGCAAGGAGATTGGATTTAGCATGCATGACACTACTATCATGTATACAGCTGTGCTGTTGCCATTCTTAAAAAGAAAAAATATTGTCATTATTAAAAGAGAATTTTGTTATTACAAGAGAACACCTTGCAATAAAACAACCAGACCCAGTAACTCAATTAAGTGCATAAGCATTTTCACGAGAAAGAGGAGCCATGTACTACAGGAGTTTGTTATCCAGCCAAGATAGACTAGAACATAATATAAACTAGGAAAAAAAAAAAAGTCAGATTATTGCAACAGACCTCTTGTTAGGGGTAGAAATGAGCCAAGACACATTTAACAACATGTAAGCTTCCTTACAGCTTAGCCATCCTGACTCTGCTTACAGCAAGCTCCTACTGTAGGGTCCAGCAGCAGACTCTGACTCTGGTTATCTCCTGCTGTACTATGTCTGCAAATATCTGTTTGCAGACCCTGAACACAGGCCTTAGCTACCTCAACTCTGACTGCAGGCTCCAGCAGCAGGCTCTAACTCCATCAGACCCAGACTGACCTCAAAACTGATCTTTTACAGCAGTAACTCCCTTCCTTGTACATTCTTTTTCGTGTCTCTCTGAATCATTCCTTCTCCCTCAGGGCTCCTCTACCTTCTCAAGATTCTCCTTCTCCAGGTCTTCTTCTTCAAGCCTCTCCTGACCAGCCAATTTCCCCCCCCCTCTTTTATCACACTTATCTTTATTAGTCACAGTTGCACGGCATTTAGGGCAAAGCTGTTCCTCTTTGGTGATCAGTACAACTGTGACTTATCAGAGGCAA
The DNA here is from genome assembly GCA_013397295.1 of Polioptila caerulea. Classification (NCBI taxonomy): domain Eukaryota; kingdom Metazoa; phylum Chordata; class Aves; order Passeriformes; family Certhiidae; genus Polioptila; species Polioptila caerulea. The sequence goes on along the minus strand of VYXF01013111.1, from coordinate 1,154,156 downwards.
GGTCGCCTGTAATCTCTTTTTCTCCATCTACAGTCAGATAAATTCAAGGAACACTCAGAACAGTTACTTGTTAGAATACAGAGGAACAAGGACAATTTTCATATCTTGGTGTCTTCAGGTCAAAACTGGATTTCTCTCTGGAAGATGTACTTGCATCAAACACATATTACTTGTTTAAGACAGGAGTAAGTGAAATTTTACATCCTGTGACCTAGTTGCATTTTCCATTGCAAAATCAAATAAGCACAAAATTGTCCTGCTAGATATAGACTAAGAAAAGACTGTCACATCAGTTCTGAATAATGAAACTATTTTTGCTTTTTGCATTGCAAAGCGAATCATCAGCCTTCCCAAGACTATTTTCAGTGTCATCTCTGAAACTTGCAGTAAGGTCTATTTGAGATAGTATCACAATTTTTTTCTTTTTTATTTGTATGTACTGAAAAGATGTTTTTTAAGAAACTGCTCCATAAATGTTGGCTTTTTACTGACCTGTATGGTACATTTAGAATTCCTTCTTTGAATGCTTTGACCATAACTACATCTTATGCATCATGAACCGATCTTGGTTTTCAGATTTAGCCAAAGTCACTCTATTTTTTCTACTATAATCAATCTGGTGCTGATAAGACTCAGGAGCCATAAAGATGTAATCTTATTAAATTCCTTGCTTTTGCTTCTTATCCTAATAAACGTGTGTCTTCTGAAGGATATGATAATTGACTGTAGCTGCAACTCAGTAGTACTCAGAAATTTGAGGTCTTTAAGTTCTTTCACAGTGAAGTGAGAAAGTCTGCTTGAAAATTACCTGCTAGGGCTTAGTGCATTTCTAATACTTAAACAAAAACTTTCCCTCAATGACAAGAACTTCTAAGTTAGTTGTTTCAATGTCATAACAGTCATGGGTGGAATTCAAATTTGAATAAACATAGAAGTTCATAGGTACAGCACCATGTACCTGGAGTTTTTGTTGCTACAAAGACCATGCATCTCCTGTAGATCTTTGGTTAAGTCTTCCAGTCATGACACTAAATGCATGTGCTTATGTACCTGAATCACTCATAGTGCTTTCATTCATAATTTCTTTTAATGTAAACTGGCTCAGTGTTGTGTTTTAGATTTTTGACCAAGACAGTGTTGGCAGCACACCAGTGTTTCTGTGATTGCTTAGTTAAGGGTTTATAAGTTTCTCACTCTGCCACCAGTAGTCTGGAGATAGGCAAGAGGCTGGGAGGGAACACAGCTGGGACAGCAGGTCCAAGCTGACAAAAGGGATAATCCATACTGTATGCCATATTGCTTTAAAAAAATGGGGTGGGGTGTGGGGTTTGCATGGGGAAATTTTTTAAAAGTAGCCCTTACTCAGAGACTGGCTGAGCTTTGGTCTGGTGTTGGGAGATGATCTTTTACATCACTTGGGTTTTATTCATCCTTTACTTATTAAGCTGTCTTTACCTTGCCCTATGACTTTCCCCCTGCGGCAGGGGCAAGCGAGCCAGTGGAGGGTGTGTAGGTGGCAGCAAAGGTAACAACCATGTAAGGTCATGCAGAAAAACTGCTCACTGACATTGAAGGGTCTGACAGCTTGAACCCTCTCGAGAAAAAGAGTGCTCTCAGTACCTTAGTAATTGCATCTCCAAAAAGTGAGGGTTCCTGGAGTTGGGATGCTCCTGTTCGGGGAAGGGGAATTAGCCAGTTCTTAACACACTGTAGTGCCCCAGCATTTAAATGTTAGGGGTTTATCTGTACTCTGGGGTAAACACACGAGAGGAATACTGACCAGATATATTCTCAAGAGCTCAAAACTAATTACTGGCAAAATACAGAAAATCAAGGAACTTTGGCAAAATTTTAGTATAACATCAAATCAACATAAAACACTTATCACAGCATTAATTTGGCCCATTCAACTTAGCAAACTTTAAACCTGTTCAAAGTCAAAGTTATGTTAGAAAACTTTAAACCCATTTGATGTGCTGTTACCCAAAATGTTCCAAGAAAAGGCAATTAGAAGAAACAAAAGATATAGAAAACCACACTTATAGCTACTACCTCCTTGGTTCCAGCAGTGTCCAAATAGAAAGTCCAAGCAGAGGCTGGATTCAAGGTATGTGCTCATCTCATACTCAGCCTTGAGATCCTCTGGGCCTCTGTGGGCCCTACCCTCAGGTGAGACTTCTGGTCATTTGGCCACTCAGGAGCTGGATTAGGCAAGAGTGGGGCACTGCCTCTGGTGTGCCAGGGATTAGCAGCTCTGCCAGGCTGGGGTGCAGGCTCTAGGCTGGGGAGTGGGGTGAGTGACGGGGCAAGGGCTGACCTGCCCTCTCCCACACACACCTGCATCCCAAAATGTCTTGAGACTTCAATTTTTCCAGTCTCTGACACCCACTTACCTCCATGACAGGCAAAAGACAACTACAGCACCACATGTTGTTACTTAGAAGCAGCCAAAAAGTCAGGTAAAGAAATCACTTTCTTTAACAACAATTAAATTTTTATTAACAACAATCATCACTTTTATGTCTCTGTGACAAACTCAATAGAAACTTAAAGGTGATTCTGAATTGGCAATAATCTGTCAAACAGGGGTGTTGGAACAAAATAATTTTAGGTATAATACTGGTATTTTGCACCAATGTTAAAAGAAGTGCTCAGAGGTGGAGGTTTCTTTAAAGTTTGTCATTAAATCCATTGACTTCCAACTAGAATGAACCTGACTGTAATGGAAACCTGAGGACCTAACCCCTATAAAGACATCAAAATTACGAACAACTAAAGCTTAATAAGACAGATCTCATCCAAAATGTAGGCTTACCTATCTTCATTTCCTCACACAAAATTAGCAGAACCTTTGTGACTCTTAAGTGCCCAAAATCAAGTGAGATAAATATCACCATTTCTAAAGCAAAAGCACAGAAATATTCTTTCATATCACAGTGATATGGTACAAACCCCAAAATGTTTCTGACTATCCATATAAAATGGTGAAAAATATACACTTTGCATGGTATATATACTACATATAGACATACATACACACTGCCCAGTACAGAGAAAGGCCGAAGAACACCAGCCCAGCAAGACTTTTTGACATTTTGAGCTGAGAGTCAAAATATTCCTGTCCATCTCTTTAATCATCTTTTGTTTTTGCCAGGAGGGTCTCTCCTTTATCTTTGAATGAAAACTGAGCATATACTAAATCAATGAATGCAGAAATGCAATGCCTTAGCAATTCTGATTTTATTCTTGGTCTAGTTAAAATTCACAATTCAACACTATACTTAATTATAAAGAAAGAAAAAAGAAAATGTATGCCAAAAATCAGTTTGATATTTGCAAAATACCCAGAAGATCCTAATATGACTTCATTGTCATAGTTTCTTAAAGCTCAAATCACAGAAGGCTATGAGATCAGTCACAAAAGCCAAACAGGGAAAGCAGTCTGGGTTAGTCTAATTTGAATCTACCCTCTGATGTAAAGGGTATTTTAAAAAAAAAGCTTGTAATATCTACTGCTTTTTAAGTTTTGTTTTAAATTTAAAATGATCCTTGAACATTGCATTCTCAGGTATTTTAAGAAACTGTTCATCATTCCAAAGGTTTTAATGAATAAACTGTAAAGATCTTATCCTGACAATAGCCATATTCCCTTGAATCATTCTGTTAATGTCGTTCCCATTTTAACTAACAGCAATTTATGAGTAACCACCTCTAGGCATGTCCATATCTGAATTGCTTGATGAAAAAATACAACTTAACTATGAATTTGTATAATTGCATGCCAGTAAAATGGGAATTAAGATAATAAATTTTATTTTTCACAAAAAGTTGGTAAATAATTCAGTGAAATATGAAAGTATTCTTTACACAGACACTTTAGTTGTCCCTGCCCTTAAACAGAGTAGTAGTCAAACTTTCAGAAGTCCCACGGATATGAATGACCCCAAACTCCTACCCATCTGCAGAACTAGTCTGTGGGTCATATTCATACAGATATAATTACAAATGTTATAGTGACAGTTATTAAGCATCATTTGATATCTTTGTAGATGTGTGGATGAGTGTTGCCTTCAAATGTCAGTGAACAATTCACATTTTTCTACAAATAGCACCCTGTAAATACCTTATACCCTGCCTCCCATGTGTCTAATCCCACCTGTTTATGGTCCAGGGGTCCAAGCTTTGGCTTGGCCTAACTCAGCATCCTCAGTATATATCTCTGAAGAAATTTTTAAGTTGTGAAAAAGACTGATGAGAAAGTTTATACAGAGGCATCACACAAGGGAAGAAAGAGAGCATTAGAGGTGAGATCATTAGTTTTCCAGGACTAAAGAAAAAAACGCCACCATGTAAAGGTACAAAATTATAAAGGTAAAGAAACTTGGAGAACTGAATAACAAACTGCAACTCAGCAACTTGAGTATCTGCAATGGAGGATGGCTGTTTTATTTCCTGGCCAAAGCTTAATCAACTAGAAAAGACCTAAGATTGTTTTTAGGGACAAGGAGTGCAATACTGCTTATACTTGCCACTCCTTCCATCCTGGCTAGCTTCTGTGTGAACTAGCTAATGGACATGTTTTACGCTTCCAAAACACATTTGTTCTTCCTATAGAGTATCCTTATAAATGGCTAAAAAAAGCACCTGAAGAAAATGATCTTGATAAGAAGGGCTAACAAATTACTTGTTTTAGGGTATTTAGTGATACAACATTACATGAGTACGTTAATCAAACTTTAGACATCTGTAAATTCTATATAGACATTTGCACTAGGCAGATTTGAGATATTTGTTTCCTTTTGAGTTGAGGAAGAAAAATAAGCAATTTCAGGGTACTATTCAACTGACCTATTTTAAACATCAATCTTAGGTAAAATCAATACTGCTTTAGAAGTACCACCTTTTCTCTCTATTGACAAAAAAGGGGGCCCTAGAGGATTAACATGGCTGTAGATGTACCTTTTGAAGACATGTTTTGAGTTAGATGACCTCCAATCAGTATATGTGAATCTGTATGGTTTGTTAAAATCAGCACATGATTAGTTCAGCTCTCTGTAAGGACAGAGAGAGATTCAGTGTGAAATTCAGACAGATAATTTTCATTTTAATAGATGTTTCCTTATCGTAAAGCTTCCTTAAGCAGCTGAGTTTAGTAATAAGCTTAGTAGCTGGAGAAACATATCTTTTTACCTATTAGTACCTCAGGAAATTGCATATCTTCAATCAATCCATATCAAGAAGGCATGCTGTATTTTTTAGTTCCAGTGCTCTCCTTCATTTTATCTTGTCACTCTTTCATTTGATGACAGAACTTAATTTTTCAGGCTTTACTTCCTCACTTACCATCCCTTTACTGCTGCTGGAGTACTGCACACCATGATCTCCACATTAACCAGATAAGGGGATGAATCAAGTAGCTATACACTGAAGGCAACCATAATCTGGCTAAATACATAATGTATCACAGAGACCTTGCATAAATATGCACTGCAGCACTATAAATCTTACCCACATGTTTAGACATACTCAAGAGTTTCCTTGATCACTTAACTCTGACTCTGGTAAACAACATATGGTAACTGTGATAGAGTATATTTTCTGTAATTGAATCCTTTAATGTTATTTCCTATGGGATCAGACACTTCAGGTCAAGTTTGGAGGTGACACACATATAATGCTGTAAATTACACACTCAAATCAATGTAAAGAAAAGGTCTAAGAAGCAAAAGATCTCAGAATTTGGCCCCATGGTTGTTGTCCTCTGATTATTTTCAGCATATTTTGTAAAACAGTGAATGTTACCATAACATGAAAGACATGAGCTGCTTTGATGTCATTACCCTGGGAAAGCTCTTCAGAGATGGTTTTCGCAGTGCAGCTATTGTTTCTAAATGACTTTTCTTGATGGCTCAATGGACAGGCTAGAGGGAAAAGAACAGGGTTACACTGACCATGCATGGTTTTCTCCTGCATCTACCTTTTGTTCTGCTGCACAGTGAGAAAGACTTAGTGTTTCAGATCCTAACTTTGCACACTTAAATACTTTATTTGCCAAACTATTTTATGAAAATTGAGTCTGATTTTTTTTTTTTTGAGTGTGTTCAGACTGTTTAGACTGAAGGCAGTATTACCTGACCCTGGCCTCATGCTGAGTAATATCCTATATCATGTCATGGTATGACATGAGAAGTCTCCGGTCATAAAAAGTAACACAGCAAGTTGTAGATCACATCACAAGGCCTGTTTGGGCTTCACAGATGATAAAGGTGGAGTTACATCAGAGACCATGGAACTGCAATCTGCACAGATACCTGGAGGAGGGCATCAGGGACTCTTTGCACAGTACACTCTGGCAAGGTCAACAGCAGCTAGGGTACCATGTGAATAAAGTGAGAAGAACAAGGTAAAGACTTGACCAAGACTTTCTGTGTGAACCTTTGAGGCACCCTAGTAAGTTACTGCCCAAATCTGTCATTTACGCATGTAAAACCTTCTGACATTTTCTCTGGAAAAGAGATTGCTTTCACAAAAATAAATCATTCAGATGAACAGATTAGGTATCCTGTGACTACATTATTCAGTGGTATCACTGTGCCATGTCCATTCTAGGCCCAAAGGTATCCTCATCTACTCATCACTTCCTGACACAGACTTCTCAAAGGAACGCTAATGACAGTGCTTTGTTAACACTAGTCTTAATATTAGCACCTTACTGCTCTACTACAGTGAATGTCATTCTCCTGCCTTAAAACTCTGTGACCCTGATTTTTATTGTCCCACAACTACAAAATCACCTAGGTTGTCCGGAACCTCAGGAGATCATCTTGGCAAATGCCCCTGGTAGAGCAGGGTCACCTAGAGCAGGCTCTTCAGGGCCTTGCAGTTCTTTCACTCTCCTCTTTTTTTTAGTAAAGACACTCTGGAGAATGATTTCAAAAACCTTGCTAAGGTCAAAACAATTTACACAGACTGCTCTTTCCTTGTCCATCAAGCCAGTCTTTTAATCATAGGAGGCTATCAAGTTTGTCAGGCTGGTTTTCCCATTCAGAAATCCGTGCTGACAAATTCCAATGGCTTCCAGTCCTATAAGTGGTTTGCAGGGCTATGTGCTCCTTCACTTTCTCAGTAATCAAAGCCAACTGGCCTGTAGCCCACCTATTCCTCCTTCTTGCTTTCTTCCAGTCCTTGGGGAACTTCCTCAGCCTTCCCAAGAGAAGAGAGTGGCTTTGCAATTATACTCACCATCTCCATTTGCATTTATGGATGAATTCCATCAGATCCCATGGACTTCCATCTGTAAAATTTGTTTAGATGTTTCCTTTCTTGATCCTTCTACTTGAAAGTAGTGCTTCATTTTTCCAGAAAGTGTCTTCTTTTTACTTTTTTTTTCTTCATGCACTCTGTAAAAAGATTCCTCTACAACAAAATTGGCAAAAGCAAGGCTGGACCTTCCTCATTTCTTTAAGGGAAGGTATTGTTTCTCCTCAGAAACAATAAATTCCACCTGCATTCAGCCATCAGAAAATCCTAGAGAGAAACAGAAGAGAGTACTGAACCAACATGAAGGAACAACATGATTACAAAGCTTGCCTCCTCTTTCATCTCTTTTGTAGCTTTTGACTTTGCTGTTTTATGCTTCTGTTGACCTAAATGTTTTTAAATAACTGCTTGATAATTTGGTCAAGGTCCACAGACTTTGATGTAGTTCTTTTCTTGAAATTTTAATTTATGGTACTGACACTCAGAAAAGATAAATTTTTTTTCAGTCTGCAATATATATATACATACTTATATATGTAAATATATATAAGCATTTAACTGCATAGGCAGTATTCATTTGCTAAATGAGGTGTATATATTTTATTGTTTTGTTTGTTGTTTTTTTGTTTTTCAGTAAAATAGCTAAGCTACAAACACTAAATAAAATTCAGACTGAAAGAGAAGTCATCAGTGCTTTGTCTCCTTGAGCTTAGGTCATTCTGGTCTTGAATTAATTTGGCTAAATGATCTAACCAATTTTATAAGAATGTCCTACAGATGTTGCAATATAGTTTACTGCTTCACAATAAAATGAAATAAAAAATTAATGCTTTTTGATCCATTATCGCTTGAGAACAGTTTTCATGAGGCTATGATGAAAATTCTTCCTTTTCTATTCTCTCTGAAGAAAATTTGGAGCTGGAACAGATAAAAGCTTTTGTTCTCTATTTATTTGACTACTTTGGAATGTTTTCTTTCAGAAAAAAAGTATTCAGAGCCCAAAGTTCTTCTTTTAAACACCTTGAAATGTTGTGAACTATTTCAAGATACTAAATAACAGTGACTATAGAGCTAAAATTTAATATAACACATTGCATAAGATAGTAAGTTTTCCTTTGAAGCAAAATTCATCACCAATTCTGGAATAACTACATTGAGAGATATGAAGTGGGAAAGTATAAAGGAAGAAAACAGCTAGATCAGCTGAAGTGTTTCACTTTACTGATGTTTTAAAATTTTATTAGCTCTTCCAACAAATCTAAACTTACTATTAAACATCTGCATTATATTTTGATATCATAACGTGATTTAATTACAAAAGAGGTATAACCTCCTGCAGGAGTGCTGCTTGTAACTGCTAATGAGCAAGAGGCAATAAACTATCCTTTATAAATCAATATGTGAGAAATTAAATATGAGTGCTTGGACTTGGTTGGCCCCATATCTAATGGAAATATGAAAGACGTGATTAATTAGAAAGGTGTTTTAGAAAGGTTAATCAGTTTATTTTTTAAATTATCTGCTGAGATAATGTGTTGGCTAAGAAAAAATTCCTACATCAAAAATCAGCCAATGATTTTTCTGAAGATTGAGAATAAACATATTTTTGACAGCAGGTAAATCTGTTTACTATCTGGCAATATTTTTCATTGGTGACATTTATTACATCTCTTGTCTTTAGTTATCATTGTAGGGTTAAACTAAGGAATAAGAATTTCAGATTTGGATTATAGTTTTTAATGCTCTTAGAAGTAATTGAACTTACTTTGATTTTGTTTAGTTGTTTTTTTTTTGATTGTTTTTTTAAATTTAGTTTTTTAGGGAAATCATAGACCTTGACTAATATCTCAATTAGTTGGCAACAATTTAACCAGCAAGATGGCCTATGTCGTCTTTCAAATTAATACATAATTTGAGCGTAAAAGTAGAGGAAACAAATGAAAAAAGGTGTAAAGAATTAAAATACTACAAAAATATTGATTAGCTTGAAAGGGAGTTTTCTTAGTTAAAATAAATATAATCTTAAGGAATTTAAAAAAAAATACTAAGGTAGATGTGAGGAGCACTGTACCCTAAACATAAGGAGAAGTGTGGGAAAAAGCTTTAATAAGTGTTTATGTTTGAAACTATCTATGAAGGAGATGTCATCACTGTCAAAATCTGAGAATACTAAAGGTGAAATTACATTTCATTGTACACTAGCCCTACTTTCAAGGGCTACTGAAAACTCTTATAAACAAAGATAAGCAGTACATGTTTGTAGGTCAAAAAATCTAGGGAGTTAATGCAAGGAGAGGGATCACCTGGATGAAGGAAATGAATGAGCAGTGTCCTCAATTTACAAATTTACAGCTATGGAAGTCAAGGAAAGGCCGTATAGTAGATGATTTGCAATGCTGGTAAGAATCTAAACTGCAACTACTTGGACAGAAGGATGGAAACAATAGGATTTTTTCAAACTTTGGGTGAAGAACTCTATTAAGTACTCAAAGTCAAAGCTAATATTTATGTTATAAATTTAAGCAATAGTGATGTTGTCTACAGAAGAAAAGTAATTAACAAAATGATCTATGCCATATGTCAAGTACTGAGTGAGGTTTTATGAACATTCACAAGATCTTAGGAAAACGTCAGAGTTCTAAAAAGTGACCTTTATGCAGATGCATATGCAGATAAGTACGTGGATACAAGTCTCATTTTCATTGAACAATGGCATAAATCTTGCATTTTATTCATTGCAACTCATTAAAGGAATAAGCAAGAATGATCCACAGAAATACATAAAACAATGCATCGTATTTATTATTTATAGCTTCTGAGAAATGTATTGATTACTAGCTAAATAGATAAGAAACAAATAAATCTGCAGAGCAGCATGAAAGAAGTAGAGGGTTATCATAAAAGGAACTCTGCAGCAGTTTCTTATTTTTTATAACTGTTTCAAATACTTAAGAGATTTGATTTAAACCAAAACTGAAAGTGCACTGGATCATTGTAAGCTAGGCTGCTCCTGAGCAGGGTCTTCTCTTACCACACAAAGATTTTCTTTCTTACATTGAAATAAGATCTTAACCCAATTCCTCTATACTTTCTTAGTATCTGTTGGAAACATAGATTTATTTTTTGTTTGTTTTGCTTGTCTCTACCATCAACACAATTTAAAAATGCCATTTCCTTAATCTGAGACTATTTTTAGTTGTTTTACATTTTTAATTATCTCTTTGATTTCTCAATCTTCAGTTTCCAATATTCACTTCAGAGTATGCTATATCCATTCACCACTGTCTCTACATTTTCAATTTTCTTCTCATCTTCTTGCAGTCTACGACCAAAACTCTTAAATTCAATCTCCATAACAATATTTGCTGTTTGAATTGCCTTCCTCCATTTACTAATACTCACGAAGATTTGGTGTGGGTGTTTTCCTTTTTACTCTTTTTTTTTTTTTTTTTCCAACTTGGAGTCTAAAATTACCAGATAAATCCAATGTGAAGATCATCTTTCAGTGGAAGGATACTAAACAAATACATTTCTCTCAGTTGGTGAAAACTTAGAAACCAAGATTCAAAGTTATGTAAAATTTAAGATTTAGGTTTTGAAGCATATCTGTCATGTTTCTTGTTTCCCTTATCACATTAATGAAAAAAGTGGAAAAATTATAAAATAGAGGTAAGCAGAAGCATCAGCAGTTCAAGCAATAATTTAGATGTTGATTTTATAAATATTACTAAAATCTGGATTTTTAAAAAAATTATTTAAATAATTCTACACAAGTGTTGTGGTTTAACCACAGCCAGTCTTAGAACCCACACAGCTGCTCGCTCATCCTCCACCAGCAGGATCAGGGCGAGAATCTGAAGCATTAAAAAAATTGTGAGTTCAGAAAAAGACAGTCTAATAGGGAAAGCAAAAGCCATGCATGCAAATAAAACAATAGAAGGAATTCATCTGCTTCCCATGGGCATGCAGGTGTTTCAGCTGTCCCCAGGAGAGCAGGGCTCCATCACAGGTAACAGTGACTTGGAAAGACAAACAAATATCTCCAAATGTCCCCCTC
>VYXF01013111.1:1115377-1142792 GCA_013397295.1 Polioptila caerulea | reverse complement strand
CCACACAGCTGCTCGCTCATCCTCCACCAGCAGGATCAGGGCGAGAATCTGAAGCATTAAAAAAATTGTGAGTTCAGAAAAAGACAGTCTAATAGGGAAAGCAAAAGCCATGCATGCAAATAAAACAATAGAAGGAATTCATCTGCTTCCCATGGGCATGCAGGTGTTCAGCTGTCCCTAGGAGAGCAGGGCTCCATCACATGTAACAGTGACTTGGAAAGACAAACAAATATCTCCAAATGTCCCCCTCATCTTCCTCCTTCTTCCTCCCATTTTATACACTGAGCCTGATGTCACAAAGTCTGGAATATCCCTCTGGTTAGTTTGGGTTGCCTATCCTGGCTGTGTCTCCTGCCATGTACCCCCAACTCCCTTGCCAATGCACTGCACAAAAAGCTGAAAAGGCCTTGGCTCTGCGTAAGCCCTGCTCAGCAATAACAAAAACATCTCTGTCATCAATCCTGCTTTCAGCCCAAATTCAAAACAACCTCATACCAGCCACTGTGAAGAAAACTGACTACTGCAGCCAAAACCAGCACAAGGGAAATATCTACCTACTTATGAAAAACATGGTTGTGAGAAAAGAACCCAAGGATTCTGACAAAGGAGTTGGAAGCCCAAAACAGCCACCTGTGGGGTGTTGATACCAAAGACTGGAAAAGATGATGGTATCAGAGAGGTGAGATTTAACAAAAATCTAAAAAAAATGCACACTAAAAGCAATTTGAAACCTGCTGATTGACTTTTCAGTGAAGGTAGTATTCACACAGTTTTGTCTGCACAAAATTGGGTAAAAAAACATATCTCTAAGAAAATAAGGGAAACTCAAGAGGACCGAGGGGACTATCCACGATTTCCTAAAAACTTTGCTGCTGAGTGATTCTACATCATTGTCTTTCTTGAAATTCAAGCTCCAGTATTGTAGCTTGAACTAAATGTTTTGTCTGTCATGATCTAGGAATCTGTGAGTCTTGTTTTGTAGTGGTTTTCTGCAACCTGGGGAGTTTGAAAATGTTCAATTAAAAAAAAAGAAAGGAGCTTTGTAAATAGAAAAGAGAAATGAAAATTTTCATCTTCATAATTTACATCTTCCCCTTATGTAAATGATTGGAAAAAATCCATATGAAAGAACACATTATTTTAAGGCCATCAGATATTCTTTTTTTGTTTGGGTTTTGTTTTGTTTGTTTATGGTTTTACCAGAAATGTTCCCAAATGACAAAATCATTCCCTTAGGATATCTTGCTTAGTTCTTTGGTGAGAAAGTATGTATTATAGATAGGAAGATAACTTTTTATTTAAGCATATAGTTTCGTTTATTTTCATCAGATTTTCTTTATAGCTAGATTGTGTGTTCGGGGATTTTATTTGTTTAGTTTGAGATGAATTAGTTTTTAACTGCAGTCCTGGGCTGTATGAAAAGCCTGTTCCCTGTCCTCTTCCCCCAACTCAAATGAGATCACAGGTGAATACTCCTTGAGCTTCAAAAAGGAAATATTTATTGTCTAAGGAATTAGTTTCTACTGTTCATACATTGACATTGGGTACTGCCCGTTGGGCACAATTCAGGCTAAATCTCCATAAAAATAATTTTTTTCAATATGGGACAAAAATAATAGTGACCTTTTCCATTTTGAAAGGTTAATGAATGAATTCCAGTGTCTCTTCAATGGCTGACTGTCAGGGAAACACATGGCCAACATGAGTTATGGTAGACACATATGGCAGACTTTTATTTTTGGTTCACTGGATCCCATGAGTTGAGTTTGGTTTGCTATCAGTGAGACAGGCAAAGGAAAATATTCCCTGAAAAATCAGGCAATTGCTCCATTATACTTCCTATAAGCTTAAAAAACATGCTTCATCTTGACTTCTAACTGCATTGCTCATTAATGGGTTTACTGTGGTACTGGTAAGTTTACTTACCAGTGGTTTACTGGAACTGGTAAGTTCATGCAATATCTGGTGTAATGCCAAATGATAACTAGAAGGACTCATATTAGTCTTATTACCTTTCATATGTTAATGTTCCCTGTTTAAGGCTTACAAGAACACAGGACAATGGTGTCTAAAGAAAAAGTGTTCTTTTTCAGTTTTCTTACATCCAATTCCCTTGTTCTGATTATTGAAAGCGGATTAATTAACTCTGTACAGGAAAAGAATGTCTGTGAATTGAAGATCTGACTTTCATTTATAATGACTCATAGAAATGTCTCTATGGATTTCTTAATTAGTATGAATAGAGTAATTCCAATCTAAATATTAGATGCTGCTTATAAAGAAATAGATTACTTTAACTGATTTTCAAGGTAAATAAACTGAAATTAATGTTATAATGTAATACAGCCATTTAGTACAAGAAACTTTGGGAATACTGCAGTACAAGTAGTAACAAAAGTAGTGCCTAGGCATCACATTATGCAGTACATGAAACTGAGCAGGTACAGGCCAGGTCTCAAAACTTGGGCCCATTGAATCTTACACTTTTATTCAAAAAGTAGTTTTCAGTTGAGCCTTTCCAGAGAAAAGAAATTTCTTTACCTGTTCAAATTAAAATCTTGAAAATCTGAAAAAAACCAATAAATTGAAATTTTCCCTTTTTGAAGGGATTATGGCAAAAAGATACAATGTTAAAACTTTCAGTGTACAAGAAAAATGATAAGTCACAAAGCAGAAATTACCTCAAGGATATTATTTATGATGTATCTATTTTGTCAGGGAATTGAACTCATGACCCAAGCTTTGGAAAGTGCTTGGCTTGCCTACTGAGTCACAAAAAAATCTCATTTACTGTCAGTAGTAGTCATTTTAAACTCAGCTGGGAAAGCTTTCAGACAAAGGGCCTTCACCTTGAAAGATTAAACTGAGGATACAATTAAATGGAAAAATCAATGACAACTAGTTAAATAAAAAAGAAACTCTCAAATGAAGATAAGTAATTGGCTGAATTTGTCCCTCGTGTATCCCTGTTTCTTTCATTAGAGACACACCAGGACTAGGTTTGTCTCTGTATGCAGCAGAACATAGAAGACAAGCAAATAAAAAAATGTACTCTATAATACAAAATGACAAGCAATCACCTAGGTAAGTATTGAGGTTAAAACTTGTTTCATAATTGCAGATTTCTAAAAAAGATCTGAATTTTCACTATTTTAATCTGAAAAAACATGAAACAAGGGTTGTACAGCAAGGGTCATGTATCATAAGTTCTTGGAGTTTCAAGTCAAGGAAAATCATAATTTAGTTTTGAATAGCACAGAGGATCTGAAGCAATAAAGATCATTTTAATAGTGAGCACAGTCAACTGAGTTCAAGGTTATTAGAGGACAAAACCCCAAACCTTATATATATATATTTAAAAATACAAAATAAGTACATTAAAAAAAAAAGAAGGGGAAAAGTAGCAATTATCAGGGTAAACTGCTTATAGTAGGCAGAAATATTGAATAGGTATGAGAAACAGCATATAATACACTTCTATCTCAAAATATATTATATAATAAAATGGAATAAAGATTCATATTTTTTTTTCTTCAAGCAATATTATGTTTCACAAATCCTTTAGCAGTCTCAGAGTCAGAAACTGTGAATAAATGTGATCTAGTCCGTACATCATAGTGTGATTTTCAGAAAGCTTTTGATAAGGTTTCTTGTCATGTTCTGAGAGATGTAGAAAAGTTGTGGGATAAGAGGTATATCCCTTTATGCATTAATGATTCCTTAAAATAGAGAAAAAATACAAATAAGTGGCAATTTTTCAGTTGAGGGTAACATGGTGGAAATCCTTATCCTCAGGGACATAAACATGATACATAAGCTCTTAATATAGTCTTAAAATATCAAGGAAAAGGTGTGATTATTGAAGTAGCAAAATTTGCAAATGATAAATAATTACTGAAGATTGCTAACTTAAAGCAAACTGTGAAGAACTAAAAAAGAATTTCATGGCACTATCTGATCGAAAAAATCTAGAAGAAAAGAAAATTCCTATCAGCTAACATAAAGTGTTATATAGTAGAGAAAAGAAACACCCTAATAGTTACTGTCAGTCAGAAAATCAAGGCTGAGGTTAATAATTCTTAAAGGATGGCTTTTGAGTGCTATTTAGCAGCCACAGTGGCAAACAAAAAGCTGGGAATTGTTAGGAACAGAATAGGAAGCAAACCAGAAAATGTGATTAGGTTACCGTGTAAATGGATGGTGTGTTCATGTACTGGATGCGTTTCAGTGTAAAATGCTAGTTGTCCAGTCTCAAAAGAGCTATAGTGGAATTAGAAAAGAGACAGAAGAGGATGATAGGCTGAAGAAGGGCTTACCAGCTCTTCAGCTTGGAATAGAACTGTGGGTAGCAGTTTACAGACACTGAATTCACTACTTTTCACAATTTACAAACTGAAAAGTATCCAGTGAAATTGTCATGAAGTTGTCTACAGTAAGTGAAAGAATATTTTTTTTTCCACACAGTTTATTTAAGATATGAAGGTCCAGATGAAATATGTCAAAAGGCTGTTATAAACTAATAAAAGAAATGTCTGTCAGTGGCTTGTCTTGATAAAAGATTCACAGAGTCCCTAAAGGATAGACAGTGGCAATCTGTGAGACCATCACAGAGAAGGTTCAACATATGCATCTGCTGTGTCTTGGACTTCAGTCTAACTCTAGGCCTTTGAGTTGGCTTAAATGCCTTTAGATGTTGCTGTACAAGAAAGAAAAAGGAAACTTTTGTACTGAATTCTGCAAGCCTGAAATTGCTTAGGTTATACTTTCACAATGTAAAATAATTGGCGAATATAACACCTTCATAGGTGTTATGTTATACCTACCTTCTCTCAATATTTTGCTACTCATTTCTGTCCCCATAGCGAGACAGATATCATCTGAGGCCTACACAGACACATTTAGTCTGGGGTTAGAAATGAAATCAAATTAGTGATTCATCTTAAGAGAGCCTTATGCTTCTTTATTTTTCTTTTTTTTTTCTTGAAAGTTGCATAAATTCCACAGCCTTGTTCATGATTCATCTCATGAAAGACTAGTGTCAGAGCAGGTGAGAGGAAAGGAAGTTAGTTACAGCAGAGTGCTGGAAAGAGACAGGTTGGAAACATCTTTGTTCAGTACTGCCATCCACTTCTTTACAGTATAAAACCTCCAACATAGCCGCCAACACCTCGGCTGGATGAGATGAATCATTAATTCAAAGCTTTTCCAAAGTATTCACCATATTCAGATGCTGGATTCATTCAAGCTAGACTTCAAAAATGTCTGGTCTGACCCCCTATGGGTGTTCTCCTGTAAGTGTTTAACTGATAAAATTGAAGTTAAAGAAGTCTGTAATTATATTCTTGGAGTTGGCTGTTCCTGTGATTGAATGGTTTTGATGTACAGATAACACATAGAAGCAATACAATGCAGCCCAGAAAAGTGTTATTCATATGGAAAAGACCAGACTGTGTCTCATTTGTAAGAGGTATCAGATGTACCATTGCTACTATTGTTCTTTTGGTGAATGTAGACAGTCTAAGGTGTTGAATAGAAACCATTGCATGTTACAAGTCTCTGGACTTCATTTAAAAATTTTCATATTTGTTTTTGTCTCTGATTACTAGGTGGTTAGGGAGAAATTTATTCTCCAGACACTTTGGGCTTTTTGTATAAATTTTATGCAAGATTGTTTTCTTATTTATGTCTACATTCTGTGAACACTGAGGATTTTCAAGAACAGAGTTCTATTTATCTGCAAATTATAAGAATTCAGATACACAAATACCCAAACATAACTCATGAAAATCTGCTGCAGTATGAACTTGCCATTAAGGAGAATAGACAAATTATGAACAATTATCTATTAGGCATAGTCAGTTCATAGTCTGTTATTGTCACAATTTGTGGCACTTCCTTTTCTTACAGAAAAAAATATAGCTTTATTCTATTCCTGTTCAACATAATTCTTCCACTGCATTGTGTCACCTTACGTTTGGTTTTACTGCAGACTGATGTGATAGTATCAGGTGTAAGCCAATGGCAAGTGATGAGCAAGAGAGGTGAAAGCTCTCTCTCATGTTGGGAACTACTTCTATTATTCAGCACTGAAAAACTTTGGCTGATCATAATTGTCTGCTTGTTCTGACATCTCTATGAATTTAATATAAACATTGTAATATGTACCTGAATTTTAATTTAAAGTTAAAATTCACACTTAAATATTCATGGGAGCTGTATTTTTCAAAAGCTGGTAATTATTCATGTCTGATTCACATAAGATAGTTTGAAATTTAGAGTTTTGAACTCTTCTGGTTAATTTTTATAGCATTTTCTGAACTGCTATTAATTGATGAAGTAGTTTTCCTCCTTGTTTTCAAGACAAACGTATTCTACGATGGATCTGATAGACCTCATTTTCCCTCAGTAAGATTTTACATTGGCAACTAAAAAAGTGTTTGTAGGACTATCAGCATTGTCCTTAAATTTTAAAAATAAATTATATCTATTCAGAAATCAATTAATGAACAATTTAAAAAAAGAACAGATTTTACACCTTGTTGATGTAATTTGATATTCAGACAAGCCTCCAGGATGCTGGGTGACGTCTTTATTTTATGGAGAAATTAAGCTTTCAAAACCTAATTAACTATTTAAATGTGCCACTGCTAAAGGTTACTTGACTGTAGAGGTACTTCAAATTCAGGAAAGTTTTCATTTTTTGCTGTAAAAATTTCTAAGCACCTCATAAAGGTTTCTAGATTTCAGAAAAGAAGAGAAACTGATAGCTCCAATGTACATTGAACCATAAGACCAGAAAGGTTTTATTAATCTGAAAGAAACACACTATATTTTAATACTGTCAGACTTATGGTTTCATGGTAATTAAGAGGCATCTTTTAAGATTATTGGAATATGAGCTAGAGTTGCCATGGTTTAATATGTTTGGCAGCAGTGCAAAATGTTTCATCTGTAGTACTGTGTTTACAAAGGTCACTAGAAATGTTAACCTTCCTGACCTTTAAAAACTCAGACCTTTGCCAAACACTAAGAAACATTCAGTGACTAATTTATTCTTCAAGAATTTCAATATACTGTGTGTGCTCCTGCAAGGGTAGCTTATCTAACAGTACACTATGACAAATATGAAAGGTAGTTGATCTGTAAGATTAGGACTTCCAGGGTAAAGAAACATGTTGGTGCATGATGCTGAATTCTTGGTTTAGAATTGAAATTACGACATCCAGGAAATCACACAAACTTGGCCTGCTGTATCTCTCTAGGATTTCAGTGACAGGGACAATGATGTAAAAGATAACCAGATTAAAAATAGTTATCAAAATGAGACTTTTCTCCATGCCTTGGCCCTGTGCTGTGTCCTTTTTCAGTCTTCTCACAGCAGACACCATCAATGTACTGAAATCACAGCACAAGCATTATATAGAATTACAATACACAGCTGAATCAGAACACAAAGATGATTACTACTACTGGTCTCTGTGTACCAACTGTCATGATGTTGAGCATCCACAGTCCAGGGGAAAGAATATGTAGGTTGAGCAAATTCAAGACTCTTGCTCTCTTCAAATTTCATTTTGTTTGTTGCTCCGTTTTATTACTCCATATTGGACTCAGCCACACATACACTTCCCTCATACTACCTTGGCTATCTCAGACCCTCTTTGTGTTGAGTTTTCTTACCAACAGCTGTGGTTACTCCTGGTACTTTTCCCTGAGCTTCAGGAACCCATTTCTCTGAACCCTCTTCCATTGTTGGGGTGGGTGGGTGTTCACAGTAACTCATAGTCCAGCTCCTTTTCATTGCTCTTCGTTACAAAGGAGAGAATGCAAACACTGGAAAAACCATAATGGTGAATGCAATGGGCTCTAGGACTTTCTTCAGACCAAGAAAATGGCTTATATACCATTGATTTCAAACAAATAGAAACAATTTTTGGAAAAGAAGCCAAGCCATCTTTTTGTTCACTTCAATTTCACTGATTTTCATCTTCCCAATTTGGGGAGATTTGGGGGGTTTGGGTTTTTTTGTCTTTCATGTTTTGGATTGACTAAAGATTACTGAAATGCAATAGAATTGTTTGTGCTTAAGAAGGATAAAACTTCATTTATAAAAATCATGTAGTTTTATAAATTCATTTTATAAAAACCAATGTAGTGAGGTGAATAAAGTACCCAGAAAATGAAGGATGGAACTTTAACCTA
Source organism: Polioptila caerulea (assembly GCA_013397295.1). Classification (NCBI taxonomy): domain Eukaryota; kingdom Metazoa; phylum Chordata; class Aves; order Passeriformes; family Certhiidae; genus Polioptila; species Polioptila caerulea. Next base: position 1,134,590 of record VYXF01013111.1, on the reverse strand, counting down.
TTGGAAGATGAGTAGTGTGGGAGACTGTATGCCTTTAGAGATAAAAATCTTATCAAAAAATAAAGTCATTGTTTGAAGAGTCTTTGGGTAATTAAAAGACTTTTAATTTGGAAATTCAATAAGAGAGTTTATGATCTGTGATCTGCAGTAAGTGTTATGTGATTTTAGTGTTACCGATCACAGATGGTATCTCTAGTCAGAGTATATCTGTATGATCACATTGTGGAACAGATCTTCAATTTGCACAAATTGGAGACTTCATTTATATTAGCTTTTACTGTAGCCCAAAGGATAAGCTTTGATAAAAGAGCAAGTGGTCAGCAGCAAAAGATGAACAGACAAATGCAGGCTTCAAGGGATTAGCACAAGAAAACTACAGGTACTCACCTAAAGGTTTTAAAACTATCCTGTGTAAGTTGCTGAAAGACTGCAAATCATATTGCATTAAAAAAATGCTCAGTACACCTTTGATCATTTATACTGTACATTCAATACAGGTGGATAATTTGAATGCTGAGCTTGTAAAAGATAGGCACATCATTCTGCAGTAATTTTTTCTTATACTGTCTTTAAGTAGTGCCAGAACAACTTTTTTTCTCTACACACCTTTTATACAGGTAAAAACTCCAATAACTTTAGTTTAGCCTTGTCATGCCTTATCTTGGCCTTGCTACAGTTCTAGCACTCCTGTACACCTGTAAACAAGTTGGACATCTTTAGATCCCAGGAACCTGATGGGATTCCTGAGACTGTGGAAAGAGATGGAGAGAGATGGAGAATGTAATTGTGAGAATGTAGTTTATTTAGTATGGAGCACTCTGATATTTAGAAGAGGTCTGGCAGTTGGAAATACTACTGTATCTATCTTAGAAATGGTTGATAAGGAGCTGCAAGTTGATACATTTCACTTCACTCCCTGGAAAGACCAAGCTGCCTATCCACTTGAAATCCATTTCCAAGTAAATGAAGCATAAAATAATCAGTGGTAACCATCAAGTATGGTTGACTGGCTGGGTGGATGAGGGATGAATGGTGGTCCTCAAGAGCTTTCACACCATCTCCCTCCACTCCATTATTTGAAAGCTAGATGTATGCACTGGATGGGCTGACTGGTTTGTAAGTTGGAAGCTGGCTGCACTGCCAGGCCCCAGCAGCTATAATCGAAGGTTAGGTGACCTGGAAAGGATACAGTACTTGAAGAATTAGAGTCAGGAACCATGATACTCAACAGCTTTAAATGTGGTCTGTGATCACACACAATACTTTCGGAGAAAATTTGCAGATGACTCTAATGTAAATGGTGTCTGATCCTTCAGTTCAGAGGGAGCTTGATAAATTTGAGGATTAGGCTGAATGAAAACTAAGTTCAGTCAGAAAAAAACGCCATACCTCTTGAGCCAAAATAACTGCAGCATCTGTTTACAGACTTTAGTAATATCCTGTCTCCATATGGGAAAATACACAAAGTGCTCTGCATATTTTCTTCCATCCTGTCCCCATCCTAGGGGATTTTGCTTTTACAGAAATCTTGTGTTTTAACAATATTTTCTGTATATATCTGCAGTTTCAGAGATGAGATCTTCTTGGTGTCCAGGGTGCATATTTGCCAGTGAAACTAGATGCAGATGTGGTGGTTTGCTAATGTAACACTGGACAAAGAAGCTGATTGCTCCAGTGTCTGCTCTTGTATTGCTATTCCTGTCCAGACCAGACATTTCTCTGCTCCGTAATTGGTTTTGCCTAAATTGCCTGCAAATAATGTGGACAATGCAAACACATTGAATGGGGCTTCTCATTTGTGGCAGTTCTCTTTCAACATTTCATCTCATCTAGGGGAGGGCAGAAACTCTCACAGAAAAAATGCATTGCAGCAGGTACCTTTGTTCAATCGATTTGTGTAGCTTGGACAAGAAAAATGGGGCCTTTCTGGGCTGTGGATGCACATTACTGAGTCATGTTGAGCTTCTTGTCAACAAACTCCCCCAAGTCCCACTCCTCAGGGCTGCTCTCAATCAATTCTCAATCCAGTCCATATTCGTGCTTGGGATTGTTCTGAGGTGCAGGACTTGCCCTTGGCCTTGTTGATCAAAGATTCACAAGGGCTGATCTTCTCAGTGGTGACCAATGGTTTGGTAACCCTGCCTTCCCATGTCCTCTCTTACCAGGGCCTCCATTCCACCTTGTAACAGGTCCACATTTTCCTTAGTTTTCCTTTTGTTATTGATGTATTTGAAGAAGGTCTTTTTGTTGTCCTTGACATTCTTGGCCAGATTTAATTCCAGATGGGCCTTGGTCTTTCTTGTCTTATTTCTATTTACATGTGAAGATTACTGTAAATTCTGAATTTGAGTGAGAAAAATTAACATCTGTTTACATATGCATTGATTGCATACTGCTTTCAACAGACAAAAATTTATCACATTGTGCTATTTTTCCAGTTATTTACAAAAATTAAAAATTAATTTAGACATAGGCAATTGAGATAGAGGTAAATGATGCAAGAACTTTAGATTAACCTTTTGAACTAGCAAATATTCTGCCATACCTACACGGTTTTTAAACCTTTCTTTGTTGGGGAGTAGTGTCATAGAGTCCACCTGTACAGGAATAAATGGAAAAACAATCACCAAAACCCAGTCAAATTATGATACAAAGCATCAATTGGCTGAAATTTTGTGTTCAGTTTTACAGACATGTAATGATAAATTAGATGATCAGTATGTTCAAAATGAGGCTGAAATGACCTTTATATTTCTTGATTAAATGGATTAATTTGTACCATTGTGCTCTGGCTTTCACTCACAGTTGAGCAGCCTTGTTACAGCTTCTATTTAAGTAGGTCACAACTTATTAAAAAAAAAAGAAATTCTAGATTTAGAAACATTGGTGAGTAATGGGATTTTCAGGAATGTTAAGCTTCTGACACAAGTGAGTTGCCAAAATCAGTAATTAAAAAAAGGCAACTTATTGCTGTCTACACGATGACATAATAATAGACTCATATATCTTTAGACAGCATTTTAGGCTCTTATATTTGTAAAACTTGGTCTTAATGATGCTATTGAAATGCTATTATTGGATTACGGCCTAGATCATGTTCACCTTGAAAGAACCACTGAAAACTTATGGAAAACATAATTACCACAGAAACCAATATTATAACTTCAAGAGGATAATTATAAAGAGCAGATAAACTCCTGAGAAACCAAGATCCTATTTTCATGTAAATGTTACTACTTATATGGAGTGAAGGGAGAATGACCTGGAAAAACTGTGGAAAGACAAAATTGTTTTTAATAGCTTGTCTCTCAGAGTATGCTGTGACCTGTCTTATGATCTTTAGCTCCTTTGTTCTTTTCCTGCAGCTTCTATAAAAGAAAAAAACCCAGTATTTATTTTGGGAAACTGAAACCAGTAGCTCTTCTTTCTTTTTCCCTCCTGTCACAGTTAGCAAGCACAGCTTTCATGTACAGATCAGGAATTTTATTTATTGAACAAGTTATATCATCCTTCAAGAGTTAGAAGAGAATTTTTCCTCACTGAATACTGGCTTTTTTCATGGAGTGTCACACCAGTGATTCAAGCATGGCTGCCAGGTCAATGAAAGAAAATGCATTGGCCTCAAAAAGACACTTGAGTTGTTGGAACAAAGAAAATCCACTGATTATACACAATTCAGGCCTCAGACTGGATTTGCAAGAGAAGAGCTGAGTGCTTTCTATTGCTATGCTGCTCTGAGCAAGGGGAAAGGTTTGGAATCAGTTCCATGCATTCTCAGTCTGAGCTGAGAGAAACAAAGATTGGTGGGTCACACAGTTTGCCTTATGTTTTCCCTGGCATGAGCACAATGTATGGTTTCCTCTCATGAGTTACATCTCTGATACCTCTGGAATGCTGAGGTAATACTTTTTTGGGGAAACGCTTGTCTCAGTAGAAAATTCTTTGATATTTATTTTTTATATTTTTTTCCCTAGTGTTCACAGAACTCAGCTACCACCAGTGAGGACGAAGAGAGAGCTCCTATACTCAGAACATTTTTCTTTACTTATACTAACTTCAGGTAATGTGAATATAGAGAACAGTCAGAAAAATTGTTTCCAAAAGCTCTGTGTTTCTGATGAAAGAATTGAGTTGGATATTATTTGTGCTTTCTAATTGAATGAATTTCTTTTTTTTGAATGACATTCTCAAGAAAATTTGACCTAAATTTAAAATAATTTTGTTCTGACACCTGAAATCCACCAATAAATGTATTCAAAACTTTCAGTTTTCACTTTATTTATGTATTTTATATATAGAGGAATATTTATGTGAAATGAAAGAATGGTAATATTTGCTCTAGAAGAATTTTCAATGTATTTTGGGTTTAGTGAGCGTCTCCCTATACAATACAAATCTAATTTACAACAGCCTGAGGCAAAATGCCACAATATCAGAGACTGTCAAAATTTCATTTGGCTTTTTTTTGTTTTTTTTTTAATTTTTTGTTTGGGTTTTTCTTTCATTTTTTACTGTTTGTGTTGTTTCAGCAGCTAAACTCTGATTTATGGAGGCAGCTTGGTGAATCACTGAATTACTCTGAGAAATTACCCTATTTTACATTCCTTAAGACTCCATTTTAAAAAGTAAATTTAAAAACATTTTACTTTCCAAACTGAGTGACTGGTTGACAGCCTGTTCTGCTGAGCTTGGATTCTTTTAACAGATCACATGTGAGGATACATTTATTGCAAAATGCTTAGGAAAAATGAAAAGAAAGGAGGGCAAACTATGCATTGCTAAAAGTCTGCAATACTAGCCATGGTTACTATTAGTCTTAACCATGATTTCCAATTATCTAAAGTACATAGCAGAGGTAAACCAAAACCAAAAAGAAAACAATGCAAATATATAGAGACTACTGAAAAAAAAATGGTCTCTAGAGCTTCACGGATTTGAAGCAATTATCTCACTAATATTTCACTGTTACCTAACTACATAAAATCAGTGAGCAAACTACTTTTTTATTGATTTGCAGCTGCTGTCTGTATCAGACAAAAATCCACTTGCAACATCATGCTTCAGCAAACAAGAAAACACTGCTTTTTGTTGTTTGTAGTTTTAAAAATTTAAATATGCAAATACTTTCAGGTTTGAAGCAGGCACTGACAATGATACTCAAGGATGTTTAATTCCATTGAACTGAGTGTTTTAGTATTAAGAAAGCATACTCCTAATTTCATAGGCATTAACTACTACAAAAACATGGTTGATATCATCAGAACAACAGACTCAGTTTTTTTTCTGACTAGACTGTGGTGCTCAAGCTCATGGCTGAACTGCAGGTTACCACAGACAGCTCTGGTCAAATTGGATTCTTTTTTATCAACTTTTAAATTTCTCCAACTCTTCTCTGCTTTTCTCTACCAAAATCTCATCCCAATTAACAGCCCTTTCAGTTTACCACCGTCACCACCTTGGTCTCCATTTTGTTTGCTACATCTGTATCTGTTCTGTTATTTCTGATATTCTGATACCTGTTCTGTTACTTCTGACACCAATTCTGGCATTTCTGGTTGCATAGGTCCTCCTGGCCTTACATGGCATTACTGCTATGGTTACATAGGAGTTGATGGCTTGAAAGGCCAAACTACACAAAACATTCCCAATATTACTTTGATTATTTTCTAATAGAGTTGTGTAACGAGTGTGGCTATAGTAAATAGTTTGCAGAACCAGGTGGGTAAAGGCAATGTCTAATTTTTATGAGCAAATGATGCATTTGAGGGGTTCCACAAGAGGGGCTATAGCAGTCTGTGTAGTTTTCTACAGACACTGAAAATAGTAAACTCCTAATAAAACATAAGCAGTAATCAGTCATATTTTGTTTCAAACCATCTTTTCCCTTTTTTTTTTTTTCTTAATATTTATACCATGCTACGTGTTTTTGCAGAGATCCGACCTGAAGGGGGAATCCTGCAAGGTAAAAGAGTAATATGCAATGCACCATATGCTTATTTACTGAGACAAATAAATAAAAAAAATTTAAAACATCACTGAACCACATAATATTCTGAGATGGAAAGGATCCACAAAGAGCATTTAGTCCAACCCTTAAATAAATGGCTTGTACCTGCTACCTTGTTGTTATTAAAAGTTTCATTGTAAAACTGCTTCAAAAATCAAGCCTTCGAGTGACCTGGTAGGATCAATCTGCCCCAGAACAAAACTCTGTTAATAATAGTTTAGCTTCATCAGCACTTTCTACAATAAAGTTACTTTTATTTAAGTCTTTCCTTCCTCTTAATCTGTATAACTTTCAGCATTATAACTTAGAAATGAACATAAAATAGTTTAGTAGCTTACGCATAATTCATACAGAGGCCAAAAACATTACTGTGCACTACTTTACTGAATTAAAAGAATGAAAAATGTAGCATTTTTGAGTTAGCACGTTTCAGCATATTTATTTTCAAATTGAAATTGAAAGAAAAACCCAAACAAAACCCAAACCTTTGATCCTGAGGTATGCTTGTTAGACAATGAACCCATAGGAGAGAAAAATCCTAAAACCTACTCTGGCAATGATAGATTAGGTAGATAGAACAGGTGCTAAGATCTGATGAAAATACCTTTTATATCCTACATCAAACTACCAAAGGTATTTCATGACACTCACCTCTTTTAGTCTTCAACAGCTAAAAATTCTAGTCACTGCATACAATCATTCTTACAAACATCAGCCAGGGTGTTCCCTTTCCTTATTTTTTTTTTTTTTAACATACCCTCATACTTGCTGCCTTTCACAATCACAAATCACCTCCTGAATGCAGCTGCCTGTCTGTGGCTACCCTGGGTATTAAAAGGGCAGGTACCTTACTATGTCCCTCCTAAATAAACTTTGTCTTCAACTTTTGCAAAGAAACAATGTTTCTGTAACTAAACAATGATTTTGTGGGGCATAATACATTTGAATAATCAGAAAAAAAATGTAGAAAAATTTTATTAATTTTCTTTATTTTTGATGAGATGGTGTACCTTTGACCTGGGCAGTTACTGCCAGGTGGAGTTTTGCAGTTGTCTAATATATTTTACAAAACTTTTCTGAACATGATAGTTTGTACTTGGATGAACAATATATTTCAGAAATACCTCCAGACATCACATGAAGGCATGAAAATATGGCATTATGTATAGCTGTCTCTGCTAGTCTCTGGATAAACTGATAAACAGAAGGGGACCTCGACAATACTGAACACTGAATACTCCTATTCCAACAATTCTCAAATTACCTTTTGATATGGCTTTTTGCTTGTCCCCACCAAGTCTCACATTTTCAATAAATTGAATAAATCTACAGGCTAGTTGTAGAAATAAATTTTTGAAAAATCACTTGTAGACTCTAGAGACTGCTCTCAATATAATTGGCAGCAGAGTTCCTTATTGAGCAATGTTTAAAGCATTTCTGGAAATACATCAGAGGCCCAAAAACCTGTCAGGAGAAAAAAAAAAAAAAAGTGGGAAATAATTTCTGAGCAAAGAACTGGAGATAATGGAAGTTGTTATTTATAAGGTTCATTATTTATAAAAAAAACAAAAAGAAGAAAAAAATGGGCTGCAAAAGATAACGCAGCATTACATATTAATAAACATTTATAAAGAACATTATACTTGATTAATGAAAATTCAATTTATTGAACAGATCAAAGTTTCAAGTACCGTTTTTCACATATGTACTAACAAAGACATTTTACATGTACATAAGACCTAAATAAATATTTGAGCCTTTCAGTTCTTCATATTATAGGGAAATTAAGCCAGTATCCTAGTTTATCATATTCAGTTTCCCATTGATCTTAATGCAGTTACACTAATTTACAAAGCATTTTACTACTACATAATATTGTATAGAATACCTAAAAGAAAATATGTTTAAACTGGATATCTATTATGATTACTAAAGCACAGCATTTAAAATTTCAAATGTGTATAAGTGAATAAATTTGCTCAAAGATCTCTCTGAACATCTGACATATTAGTGATTTATTTTGCCCTTGGAGGGACAAAACTGTGATTTGATTGAAATAGTGTCTCTTTCTTTAAAGAAGAAAATTGTTATGGAGCAGAATATTAATCATGTTTTACACAACAATTGTTAGCTTCATTGGTATTTTGTCTATCACCAATCTTTGAGACTTCAAAGGGATGACAAATTATAATCCATTGATTCCAGTTGTTGTCATTTGTAACTGACACATTGCAAAGGTAGAATTAATCACTTGATTGACTGAGATTTGTTTTAAAAATGGGATTTCAAACTGGATTCTCTCTGTTTTCCTTGGAATAATTTTGGTTTACCTTATAAACTGTTTTTCATGCCAGCAGAAATAATTTACAATTTGACATCGACTCTCCTCCACTTTTATCTGTGTTTCATTGGTTTTTTCTACTGGCTTTCTTTTCTTTGCTTTCCTAATCTTAATAATGTGAAAGTGAACACAATATCAGTGTGGAATAGAGTGACATACTCATAAAAATCAAGGCTTTCTTTAAAGAGTTTTTACTTCCCAGAAGTCCAGTTCTGTCTTTCTCTTTGTGTTTCTGTCCTTCAGTGCCTAGTGTTGTCAACTATTTCCAGCAGCTATTCCATAGCCATGTCATATAAAGTCTTTCTCAGGGAAAATAGAGACCCCTATGTTTTTGCTTCGTCCAAAAAATAAGAGTAATTGACTTCTAAAAGCTTTCCTCTGTCAGGATCTTATCTTGTGGATGCTTTAATATCATTATTATAAATAATAATTTGTCTGCCTAGGCTGAGCTCAAATGAAAATCCTGCTAGCATTCCCTTAGTGTTCTGAAGAATTCTGAGTATTATTTTTAGGAAGGTTTTAAGGGGTGACTTGAACTTGAAGGTGGCATTGAATGTCTGTGATGCAAGTTCAGACATAATCAGGTAATTAACTCCAGATAATTAACTCGGAAGAATTAGAGAAGTTCTTCCACAATAATTGGTTTCAGTGTGTCTTTTCAGAGGAAAAATAGAAAATCTAAGTGGAACTTGGGGAAATGTAGCTACAGATCCAGTAATAACAAATATTTTGTGAGGATTACATATATGAGTCACAGCCAGACTTCCCCCTTAAGATTTGTCCATTGGTTTGTAAGAGTCACAGGAAATTCATTTACATAGTTTCAGAATTAGAAGCAGCTCATCCATTTCTTATTCAGAAAGTGTTGCACAGAGAGAGGTATTTCTAGGGCTGCTTTTTTTTCACATCAATTTGACTTCCCAAACAAGCGAATCAGAGCATTATATAGCTGAAAAGTTACTCAACCTCGACCTTTTAAAAACCACAAATAAAAACCTAGCTTGAAAAAGAAGAGGAAAAAACCCAACCAATCAACTAACCAAAAAACCAAGGCCCCAAAACACCAAAAGAAGTTATAAACATTTTCTTAGTGAAGATATTCAACAGCCAGTTTTGGACTCTCATGCTGGAGAATAAAAACTTGAGGCTTTATTCTAAACAGGTTAAAAAGGAGACTACTAAGTCTATTTAAAAATCAGCTGATACCTTGCCAAAGCTTACCAAGTAGACTTCTGTAATATAACATGGGTGAGCTGGATTTGGAAAGAGAGCCCACACACCTCTGGCAATAGGCCAGGGCTTGAATGTAAAGGACAAATTGTTCTGTTGGGATGGCGGGAGATAGGGGGAGAAGAACAGAATGTTTTGCTTGGTTACATATAGAACCAATTAATTGTATAATTAATAATTGTATACAATTGTATACAATTGATAATTGTAGATTCTGTACATCTGTATTTGATATTCCAGTTACAAATAAAAGCTTTGCTTATAATATGTTGTCATTTGGATTTGAACAACTTTTAATAGTTTCATTTAAGTCAGTACTGATTCAGAACCGTTATCTATTCAATACTGAGAATTAGTACAAATATATACTTTGATGAGGAGACAATAGAGTAAAATAGAGGATCTAAAAGCAAAATTATGAAAATCTCTTTATTGAAGGAACTATAGAATCATGGAGTCAGAAATTGGTGGAATCATGGAATAGTCTGGGTTGGAAGGAACCTTTAAAGGCCATCTAGTCCAACCCTCTGGAATGAGCCATGACATCTTCAGCTAAATCAGGTTCTCAGAGCCCTGTTGAAATTAACTCTGAATGTTTCCAGGGATGGGATATTAACCATCTCACTGGGCAACCTATTCCAGTGTTTCACCACCACTATTGTAATAAATGTCTTCCTGTATCTGGTCTGAATCTATCCTCCTTTAGTTTAAAACCATCACCCCTTGTGCTAGTGAAAGAAGGCCCTACTAAAAGGTTTGTCCTCCTCTCTCTTACAAACTCCCTTTAGGTAATGAAAGACTACTCTTAAGGTCTCCCTGGAGCCTTCTCCTCTCCAGGCTGGACAAACCAACTCTCTCAATCTGCCTCCATAGCAGAGGTTCTCCAGCCCTCTGACCCTTTTTGTGCCCCTCCCCAGCTTGTTCCAACAGGTCCGTGCTTTACTGTGCTGAGGACACCAGAGCTGGAGACTGTGCACCAGGTGGGATCTTAGCAGAGAAAAGTATGGGGGGAATCCTCACTGTGTGCTGAGCACCCTCCCTAGAGCCAGATCTCTCAGTTTGGCATGTCATCCCACACCTTGTCACAGGCAAGACTGGTACTGCTCACCTCTCCCTTCAAGCCTAATTTAAAGGCCTGTCAGTGAGCCAAGACCTTATTCACCCTCTGAGGAAGATATGCCTTGTTTCATGTAGACCCTTACATTACCAAAAAACCCAAACCTGTGGCGATGATGCAAGTCATGGAGTCATGCATTAATAGACTGAGTCTTATTCTATTTCTTCCATTGTTGTTGCTTGCTACTAGAAGTATAAAGGCAAAAATTTAACTGTGTTGCAGATGCCCTTACCAACGATCCCAAGGCCTTGAAATCTCTTTGATTGCCTTTGGACTACATGTTGCAGCTGCATGGCCACTCACGCAGGAAGTGATGGATAATAGTCCAAGGGTTGTACCAGACTAGAAAGTTCCCTAGCAATGTTCTTCAATATAGGAAGCACACAAAATTCCCTAATAGAAGGGTCTCTCTGACATATCAGTTCCTCTCAGGAGGGACAGCTGTACAGCTATAATTTGCTTTTTTTCCTTGTGGATGGAGTTGTGATTCAGAAGCAATGCCTTTCTGACCTTGGCAACACCTCTGGTGTAGGGGAACCATCATGTGCAGCATCGGTTGACTGGTCTTCCACATCCAGAGCCTCATATCTGTTGTACACAGGCACAGGAGAAAGCAAGCTGGGAAAGAAGGGGTTTGTCTGCCTCTGCAAGCAGGAACTTGTCTCCATTTACTCCATTCCTTTAGCTGCTGCCTTGCACTTGGAGTGAGGAATAAACTAGAAAGGTTAAATTAGTGATGGAGGTTTCTTGCAGGCTGGAGTCACCACAAAGATGGCTTTCCTCCTAATAGGGCCAGAAAGCTGGGTGGTTGACTCATTCTCTACCAACAGACTTATCAAACAGAAAATAGTCTTAAAATATAATTGAGTCTTAAAATACAATGAACTGAGAACCATGAAGGGAAAAAAAATTAGGAATAAGATTTTAAGCATTCTTTTTACACAGAAAGAGCTGGGTTTTTTAAAAGATATATCTCCTTATTCTTGTCCTTGCAAGATTATTAAAATGCTTAAAAACATGCTTTTGGCCTTTAGCATTAAAAGGTCTGCTCCTGAATAAGAGAAAAAATTTCCTATAGCTGTAAGAATGGCACATTTATACCAGTATTAAAGAAAATGAGTTTTCTCAAGAATGAAACTTTTTGCTGCAACATCAAAACTGATTGATAATAAACACCAATTTTTAGCCCTCACCATATAATTCAGCACTCTTCTTGTATGAGGGACAATAAAAATCAGTATGGCATCTTAGAAAATGTGCTGGGACATTTTAAAACAAAATGCCATTTCTATTAAAAAATGTTTTTAGAGGGGGAAAAAAAGAAAAAACCTGCAACCATAAAAACCCCAACCAGGTAGAGCAGATGAAGGGACTGCTTTGTGAAATTCTTACAGTAAATCAGAAGGCTTGGAGATGTACTGACCCTTTGGCAACACAGGGTTTCCATAGCATGTAGATGCAACTGGTGTTACAAATTCATGACAAAAATGCATCACAGACAGTTAAACTTGTAGGTATGATTGGAATGAACTGCACTTTCTCGTAGCCCTCCTGTCTCTCTCCAGAGAAATACAGGGAGCTAAACCTTTTCTTCTATATCAATATAAGAAATATCCTGTTATTTTATGACATGACTAAGTGATATGCACATAATTTCCAAACAGTTTTTCATTTTCCAACCTTCATGGTGCTGTGAAATTCAAGAACAAAGAAAGATAATCTGGTCTGCTGCCAACAATTGTGCAGTTTAAGAAACTTTCTGAAACAGGCACCTACAAAATTTCTTCTGTAATAAATAGGAGTTCTTTCTAAACTCTTTTTTCTTTAAAACAAAGCTAATCACTGCTATCTCTGCAATATGTTATCATGCCACCCAGCAATCACGTTAATTTTTACCCTCTAGCTTAGAAAGACTTGTTTACAACACCGTCAAGAGTTCTGAAATGTCTTAGTGTTTAGTTCCAAGGAGCATGCTTTCCATATAGTGCAAATTTTACCACCCATATAGACACTTTCTACCTGGTCTTATAATATATGCTCTTAGCTTGTTGGAATTGGACAGATGTACTAAATCAGACATATAAGTGTTCTTACAAAGGCTCTCTGAGGAAGTGGTATCAGCTGTCAGTTGAAGAGGTATCAAATCAGACGAGTGATGCTCATTCTCCACAGCAAGTAGTCCAGCATAATGGTGTAAAATGCAATAACACCATGGGATTTCTACTCCCACTTCCAAGCTCAAATATCTCAAAGAAGTCATGGGTGTTTTCCATTATGAATGTTGTGTGCTAACTTTGCAGGCTAAATCAGGCACCATACATTTTGAAGGATTTGAGTACCAGAACTACACCAATTAGAGGGCTGAAAACTTCATCTTTTTGAGAAACTGATTGTCAGCCACCACTGTATTGATTAAAAGCCTGTGTTTTGACACACAAGTTTTGACATGTTGTACTCAGTTTGCAAATAATATGAAAGGTTACAAGGACTCTCCTGCAAACCATGCTTTAATACTCAAGACCGAAAAAATGTGAAAGCCTCATTTCAGTTAGAAATATTTTCTGTTTCCACAAGGAATGTTACTTTTTCTGTTTTATTTTCCACTATTCGGTCATCAAATGCTTTTACTCTTACATAATTTTTTCCCAAAAAGCTGCAGGATCTCTTTTGACTGCAGCAGAACACTTGGGCCTTTACCTTTTTCAGTGCAACTATGCTTCATGCCCACCCGTATTCCATATGATGTTTTAGTCAGTCAGAACAAGGTCTATCAGCACAATAAGCATTGTCATCTATAGGAAAGATTATATCACAAAGAACGTAGGATTTTTGGTTTATATTGTCAGCTCAAGCATGGAACTCATATTTGGACAATTAATTTCATTTTTTCCTTCATTAAGTGTGAATAACTTTACAAGCAGCATCCAGTATGCAACAGTTACAGACCTAATACATTTATACCCTGCCTTATTTTTCTCTATGTAGTACCTGGTACATGAAGGCTTATGAATAATTCAAGTCTTTATGGCTCCATTAGAATAGGATAAACTTTCCATTTTGATCAGATTTTCTTAAGTTAATTCTCTGTAATACAATATCTTCCCTACAAGACTGTATGTTTGGGGGGAACAGAGTGGCCAGACATCTTCTTCAGTGAAAGCTAAGAACAAAAGTTTTCTGAGCAAAGATCTATACGCACAACAGTATTATCCAAAATCTTGTTAGCCTTTTCCAGAGACCCATACAACCTTCCCAGCTTCACTCACTACTGGGCTCTGAGATCTGAGAGCCCTGAGTCTGGCTCCTTGCTTAAATGGTTATGCAATTTACAGCCAGTTTAACTGCACAATTTCTCTTGACCCTTTAACAAGCAGTCTGGTGAACTCAGCAGAAGATCGCAAGCAGAGAACATAAATGAATAGCTGTTGATTATTCCTGGAGTTTTGGTAGGGGGCTATTTATCCCACGCCATTTTTTTTGCTTTTGTCTTTGCTTCCTAATAGCCTTCTTGACATTTTAATCAAACAAAGAGCATCCTAGTGATTAGGCTATGCATGAAACAACTCCATTTCTGCCTCTACTAAAATTACCAAATCTATTTATTCTTATAATTCACAGCATGTGAGCAAGGGGACATTCTCTGCTTATGGAAACATTTGGAGAACATTGACCCTGAAAGGCTTATTTTTATTATGAGGAAAAAAGTCACCAGAAATGCAGTGCAGATATTGGTCTACAAGCCTAATTTTTAAAACGCTGATTCAATAACTTGAATAATTCAGGCTAAACAAACAATATTTTACATATTTTGAAAAATATATTAGGATACACTTCAACTATGCTCAGTGTCATACTAATGTATCTGTTCTTTCGTAATTTTTATTTCCAAAAAGAGAGTCATTAAACAAGTATCCTATGAGAAAACTCTCTCGGATGGAATGGAAAAAGCATCCACATGGGATATTTGTCGTATTCCCCAGTAACCAGATAGTAAATTAGTTTATAAGTCTGGCCTCTTTCTTATATCGTACTAGTAAGATCTCCATATTCTGCTGCTTTAGTAGGCATTCTGTGGAGCTGGTATCCTGCTGAGGTCTGTAGTCATGTAAAGAATGATCATAAAGAATAAAAATTCATGTGGAAACTTCCCAGTGTCTTGGGTTTTAATGTCATGGCCTATCTGTACTGTACATTTTCCAATTGCTGTCATATTTTCTTCCGGTATGCAGGATTTAATATAAAACATATAACAAATTATAACATAATCTAAGAATTTAAAGAAAAAGTATTTGTCCAAAATTAGCAAGTAAAAGGTACTAAATTTAATAACTCCTATCACTTTGTAGTCATTTCCAAAACCTTCTAAAACCTGAAAATATGTATAGAAGTATATTGAGGAATTTTGAATATTATTTCACTAAATGCATTTTTCTATGCTTATAAAGAAATATTAACATTAAATTAAGAAAGTTTACTGGCAAACATCCAAATAAAAATATATAGCACACATCTCATAAACTGTGTGAAGCATGCCTCTGCAGACCCAATGGATATTTTTGAATTAAATGTGGCAGAAGGACAGCTAACGTATTGCCAGAATTTTTTCAGCTATTACAGAGATGAACACAGGTGCACAGAAGATGCCTGTGCTATGCAGGAGGCAATTTGGACACACTGTTAGTCTGTAACTGGAAAAGGCATGTCTAGAACAGGCAGGTTGGCTGGGCTGGAGATTTTCCGTGTGAGCTTTGTGCAATGGCTGTACAAATGCAGGCTTCATTCTAACTCTCCTGCTACTATCAAATATTATACATTGTTTGTTTTTTGTACTTTGGAAAGGACGACAGGGGCCATCTCTCCATAGAGCCAGCTGAAGCCTGTTGTTTGACTCTCTAACAGGTCATCACAGTGAATGTTCTTCTCTGTCTGGGGCTTCTGACCGTCCTTCCAGCAACCATTGCTCCTGTTATGCTCCCTTGCAAAGTTCTTACATGTCCCTTTCTTTTGTCTTCTAGTACAACTGTGATTTCTACAATCACAACATAGCTCCAGGATCTTACACCAATGAAAGCACTGCTCTCTTTTTTCTGAAAGCAATAACATTTCAGAAATTCTTCTGAATATTGCACTCTGAGAGGGGAGGGAAGTCCTCCAAATTCATTGAAGTAATAAAATTCAATCTTCTAAGGTCCTGTGGGTTTTTGGGGTTTGTTCTTTTGGGTTCATCTGCTTGGGGTTGTTTTTTTGTTTATTTGGTTTTTGTTTGTTTGTTTTGCATAAGCTTAAATCCAAAGAGACGTATGTCTTTAAGTCTGGTTTCTGAGATCAATCATTTTCTGCCAAAATGCTCCCGTTTTCAAAGTTGGTTAGGATCAGATGCTTCTGAAAATAGACCTGTGCTGACCAATTATTGCTGTTATATAAGCTTTAGTACTTCTTTAAAGACTGAGCCTGTCAAGAATTTAATTTGACAAGCTGAATCATACCAGATCATATATGATGTATTTCAAACTAAATTGCATCTGACCATCTGTACACAGCAGAGGAGCACATCTTTATGGAATTCCTCATGTATTCACTTTTTCTTTTTGCAAATACATTATTTCATACTGTACTTCAAGAGATTTATTTTGACAGAGATATGTCTTCTCTGTTATAGCTTTTAAAGTGCAGAATGGCTGAACTATAAAACTCTTTCCTAACAGCACAATTTTGTGATAGGTCATAAAGAATCAAAACAAGTAATTATTTACTATCTTGTCCTGTTGTGAAAGAATTTTTGAACACTATCTTTACCCTAGTCTGTACTACAGCTGTGGACCAAATTATAAAATAGTTTGCACAAATCCACAAACTCAATTAATATGTTTATAAACAGAATTATTTCAGTGATTCTCCCCTAGATATAAAATATATCTAGTTTAAACCCTTTTCCCCCAATAAGATGATTTTGTTCCCATGACTGTATAATGACTTATATATATCTATATATATAGCTGTATATAGCTTAGGTAAGGTGAATTTTGATTTCAAGTAAAGCAGGACTTGAAGTTTCCTGTTAAATTCAGAGGGACAGAGTTTGGGATGGATTGGCAGCATTTCCAAATGTCAAAAGAAGAATGACAGGCTTATTCATATATTCTGGGAATGAGTGTGTATTATGATCTGATTAATCCTATACTAGACCTCTCTCTCTAGTCTCTCACATGGCTGTATGGGAGATATGGAACAGCTATTGAAAAAATCTTTGCATCAAAGAGCCACAAAATGAGTTTCTAACATTTTA
Source organism: Polioptila caerulea (assembly GCA_013397295.1). Lineage (NCBI taxonomy): Eukaryota > Metazoa > Chordata > Aves > Passeriformes > Certhiidae > Polioptila > Polioptila caerulea. The sequence continues at coordinate 1,117,609 of VYXF01013111.1, read as the reverse complement.
CTGAATCTCTCTGACTTCATTTAAACATAATTTTTCTGTAGCTTTTTGTTCTCCTGGTACTGATTAAATTCAAGATCTTTTTCCCTCAAATTAATGAGCTTCTAAAAGAGTTTGCACACATTTTAATGTGCATGCAGATATGTTCTGAAGATATGAAAATAACTACTAAACATTTTCTGAACTGTTTCTGGATCTGAAAAAAATAACTCTCTAATATATTTGTAAAGTTATCTGCAAATGCACAAACTCCTGCTTTTGAAAATGAAGTGGACAAATCTCCCTGAATGTAGGAGAACTTTTCTTTTTGATACAGTCCTTCCTACCCATTAGGGATTGATCCATAACTTCATTACAGTCTACTCTGACAGCTAAACTGTTCTTTATACTCCTTTCTTGGTTGTTGCTGCTCCAGTTTTCCTTATGTACAGATGAACATCCATGAACTTTTCCTAAGCTCGTAATATTTCCCCAATTATTGTTTCATCCTGTTTCCCAATGAGGTAAGAAAAGTCTTAAAGTCACTACATTGTGTTCATGTGATCTGGAGTGGCTGATACTTCTACAGTTTGGGAGAGAACTGTAAATTACATGGAAAATGACATGTAAATTCCCTCTACCATCAATAGAGAGAAAGAAGCTTTTCCAGAGTTTTCTAAAGTGGGCCATATAATGATTTCTCTGTTTTTTATTAGACATGAGAATGCTTGTTTTTGCACTCCAGCGGGTTATTGGATTCTCTGCAGATGAGCTGGGTTTAAAGTGAAATGCAATGCATGGCAAATTTTAATACCAGTGATAGGATTATGCAACAAATACCAGTTAAATTGCTTGATCTTTCTCATGGCCTTTGAACCTCTCTTTAAAGCTATCTGTGGTGCTATATTTTGGCAGTTCATTTTCATGGCAACAATATTGGATTGGACAGTACAACTACTCAGTGAACAAGCCATGAATGTCACCTATCTGGACTTCTGTAAGGTTTTTGATGTGGTCTCCAGCAACACTCTTCTCTCTAAATTGGAGAAATGTGGATTTGATAGACAGGTGTTCTGTGGATGACGAATTGGTTGAATGTTCTCATCAAAAGAGTAGTGGTCAATGGCTCAATGTCCAGATGGAGGTAGTGATGATGTCCCTCAGTAGTCTCTACTGGGACTGGTACTGTTTAATATATATCTTGAGTGCTGTGTCCCGTTCTGGGCCGCTCAGTTTAGGAAGGATGTTGAGATACCTGAGCATATCCCGAGGAGAGCAACGAGGCTGATGGGGGGCTTGAAACACAAGCCCTGTGAGGAACGGCTGACAGAGCTGGGTTTGTTTGGCCCAGAGAAAAGGAGACTCAGGGGTTACCTTATCATTCTCTACAACTCCCTGAAAGGTGGCTGTAGTCAGCTGAGGGTTGGCCTCTTTCACCAGGCAGCAACTGACAAAATGAGAGGATGTAGTCTCAAGCTGTATCAAGGGAAATATAGGTTGGATATTAGGAAGAAGTTTTTCATGGAAAGAATAATAAAGTACTGGAATATTCTGCCTGGAGAGGTGGTGGAGTCACCATCCCTGGATGTGTTTAAAAAAAGACTGGATGTGGCATTCGGTGCCATGGTCTAGTTGAGGTGTAAGGGCATGGGTTGGACTCGATGATCTCAGAGGTCTCTTCCAACCAAATGATTCTGTGATTCTGTAATATCTTCATCAATGACATAGTGGGATCCAAGTGCACCCTTGGCAAGGTTGCAGATGACACCAAACTGAGCAGTGCAGTTGACATGCATGAGGGATGGGATGCCATGCAGGACAGGGACTGTGTGACTTGTGAGTACATGGAAAGGTCCTGAAGTTCAATAAGGCCAAGTGCAAAGTGCTGTACCTGGGTCAGGGCAATCCCTTGGAATCATGACAGGCTGAGGGATGAATTAATTGAGGGCCTGCAGGAGAAGGACTTGGGGGTGCTGGTGAATGGAAAGCTCAACACAAACTGATAGTGTGCCCCAGAAAGCTGATCGTATCTTGGACTGCACTTAAAGAAGTGCAGCCACCAGATTAGGGGAGGTGATTCTCTCCTTGTCCTTTGCTCTTGAGTAATCCCATCTGGAGTACTGTGTCCAGCTCTGGTGTCCTCAGCACAGGAAAGACCTACTGGAGCAAGTCCAGCATAGGGCCACAGAAACCACTGCAGGGCTGGAGGACCTCTGCTATGAGACCAGGCTGAGGGAGCTGCATTTGTTCAGCCTG
>VYXF01013111.1:1098401-1111607 GCA_013397295.1 Polioptila caerulea | reverse complement strand
GAGGGGAAGGGAAGGGGAGAGGAGAGGAGAGGAGAGGAGAGGAGAGGAATATTCCCTACTTTGCCAATAAAGGCATTTACTAAGGGAAAATATTTTTATATTGCATGCCTATTTTAAACTTTTATAATCTTGCTAAAAGCATGCCAATTATTATTAACTCTGATGTATGACAACTGTGGCACTATGAAAAGGAATCAAGTGAATAATAAATTTCTTATAGATGATGAAACTACCTTTTCATGAGTTTGTTTAACAGCAGTACTATAATTGCAGAGGGAAAGGAGCACAGCATCTTCTGACAACTGAGATTATATAGAAGCAGCTGCCCACCTTTATATAAAAGATATTTATTGTGTAGAACATCAGAAATACTTTATAATTCTGCTATTTTCCACAAATATGAGTCTCCTATTATTTAGCACAGTGGAAAAATACATACCTACTTGCTTTACCATGGCATATCTGTGACAAAAATTGAATCAGAACACCAGCAACCAAAGAAAAAGTGTGACTCAAAATATGGTATGTGTTTACGCCTCATGAGACACTTTGATGTAGGGGCCCCCAGTGTATCAGTTTTTGATACACAAGACAGTATTTCTACATAGTGGTGTGACATTCAGCTATATCAGCTTTTAGGGGCACTTCAGTGCACTGCCTGGTAGACTCACACTAAGACAAAATTATCCTTGGCATAACTGATTAATTCTACTATATTTAGTGTTTATCTCAGTTATGCCAATGTAGGGAGAAACAAGTCTTCTACAGGAGGTAGAAACCCCCAGTATTATCTGAGAAGAAATAGCCCTAAAGAGTTTTCCAAATCTACACATAAAGGAAAAAGGGAAATAATGGTCTTTAAAATAGTTTCAGGAAGAGCAGAGCTCTCTAAAAAAAATTTATTTATTTATTTATTTATTTTTGTCTTCTAGACCAACCCATAACACTGAGCCAAATTTACTCAGGCAAAGATTTTCATGATGCTTCACATCACTGCCCCTAAGCAGCACCTTTTTTTCCCTGGAGTCCCCTGGGCATTTAAACTCAGCTTCCACTCCTCACCCAAGCGCCCCTCACAGAGTTCTGGTCTGTCACCTGGGAAGGAGTCAGAGCCATGCCGTCACTGTGCCTGACCTTCCTGCATGCTGATTGATCAGACAACTGCAGGTTCCACTTGCTCAGTCACTTGCTTCCAGTGGGGATTGACAATGGCCAAGTTTTCCCTGCCTTCCTCTGAAGTTAGGTCTCTCATCCCCTTACAGAATGTATTCACCTCTGTTTAAAATTTAAATGGAAATCACAAGTTAGACTGACACATGGGCAATGTGATCATGTGACATGTGGGCAAAAATACTGTACAAACCAGTACAAAAGAGATTTAAGAGATAATTTTACAGTTGGCAATTTCTATTTTACATGACTTTCATCATCTCATTGTCTCTTATGGCACAAATAGTGATTCTAGATGCTAGAGTCCCAGAGTACTCCTATTCTGGGCTACTTTTGTATTACAAGATTGCTCTTTTAAGCAGACAAATTGAATTAAGTTCTTTGCAAAGAAAAAGTAGAGAGAGAGAAGGTCATGTACTGTAAGACTGTACAAGGCTTGCAAAAATGCTTAAATGAGTTTGAGAAATTTTTTAAAGAGATTACAGCTTGTTGATCAAATTTGATAAAACCTCTGGTCTGTTTGATTTGTTGACAGTAAGCAGTGCCTGGGGATATCTTTATGTAATAGTCCATTTCAGGTTGTGGAAATTCAGTTTATCAGATCTTCTGGAAAATGGATTTTAACTAATCAGTTTTGAGGACCTGCCAACCTCTCTCCTTTTTACAGTATAAGCATCACTTAGTTTTGGCTTTTAGTCCATCCTCTTTCTGGCAGTCCTTTCTATGACACAAAGAGATTAGCAACTTGTCAAAGCAGGAAACAAAAAAAAAGGTCTTTTTAAGAAAAAAAAATTAAAAGTAATTTTATCTCAATATAAAATTCTTATTTTGGCTTCTTTGTTCCCTTTAAAATTTACATCAAACCTATCAAAATGGGTATCAAACAATGAAAGAAAAAAAAAATACTAACCAGAAAAATTTCCCAGCTCATCTGCAAAACATAATGCACGGATTAAGACATGCCACTATGGTGTCTCCTTTTTTAATGGTTATCCAGGTGTTACAAAGTACAGAATTAACATTCAGTTTATATTTTGCATTGTTAGATATTTTAGATATTCATAATTATTTTGAAACAATGAAGGAACTATTGAAAAAAACATGCTATATCTAGAACCAGTTTCCACTGCTGAAATCAGTGAATTAAGTTACGCTGGATCACTCTGAAATAGTCTGAAATATCTTTAATGGTGTTATAGTGTCAAAACCTATTGAAATTCTGTGAGTGCTTTGTAGTTAACCTCTCTAGAAAGGATGAAAACTAATCTCATTGTCTTTTGTTTTAATCCAGTGCAGAGATGTCACCCTTCTCACTTAGATTATCAACTTCTTTATCAATACCTATTCATTGTATTCCCATAAGACAGGTTAGTAACTACCTTATACATGGCCAAACTTATTTAACAATTTAAAAAAACCTTCCCTAAGGTCATTCAATGATTGAAGACTGGACTTTTGACTGATAGTTTCTTTGTGCAGCTAAGTGGTTACACTTACCAACTTTAAATTCTATTACCAATTCAATGCTTCTCAGTGACAGCCAATCACACTATTTCTAGTTTCAGACAAATAATTGCAGTTGGAATTACCTGATAGGGTGTAGTTGGGAGCCTCCTCCTGAACAGCTCAGGGCTTCTATGGCCATCTCTGAGAGATGAATTCATAGAACCATAGAAGAATTTAGGTCGGAAAAGACCTTTGACTCAGTCTCAAAGTCTCTGCAATAAGAAGGCTGAGTGCCTATTCCTGACAGGTAGTTTACACTACATAGAATATATATATATATATTTATACATCTGTCCACACAAAGAACAGACACACAGAGCACTCACATGAACACAGAGAACAATAGCTCATCCTGCTTCAGGCTTTGGCTAGCAGGAAGTCTGCTAGAGGGAAGATTTGCAAGATTCAGGGCAGCTACTGGGCTCATCCACTCAGCCTGACCAGCTGCAGTTTCTGGATCCCAGCCTCCTCAGATGCTGGCACATCCACCCACCCCCTTAATCCCAAGCCACTCCCTGCTGGCTCGTTCAACTCGACCTTCACTAGTCATGCAACACTTACACACCTGCATTCCCTCCAGCTGACACCACAGACCCATACACTCACTTGATGATGGGGTGAAGAGCCTCTTTCTATAAAACAACTGAAGGAATTTAACAAGGAGACATGACAGACTGCAGTGATCAGGGTCAGAGTATGGCCAGAAAGTGAACTGACCAGCTCCTGCTTACCTGCAAATGGACTCTTACATCCTCTATTTCCCACACTTGTTTCTTCCCAAATCACTGCTCAATAAAATAAAAAATAATTCCCTTTGTCCCACCCTCGTTTCCTCCTTGAAACACCCCTTAATAAATTTTGTGTAATCCCAATATGTTCTTTCACCGTACTGTGTCTCCTGCCCCTCAGCAGGAAGCTCATTTAGTTTTAAGGCTGATACAGAGATCTGGGCCCAATGATTCATTGTGATGGATTTCATACATGAACAATGGGGCTAAAGCTCTGTTAGGACTATCCTGGGGGTGGGACAGACAAGATGCTTACTCTTTGGAGGTTGCAAATTAGATTCCCAGTCCGGCATTGTGCAGGTGTTCCACACTTGGCCTGTGAAGATAAACTTGATGAGTTGGTGGCTTCCTGGCAACGGGCCTGGCAGCAGACACAGCACATTGTCTGCATCCCAGATTTTGAAAAATCCATTAGAGAATGCTGCAAAACACCTTGAAATCCTGGTTTCCTTCACTGACCAGATTAGGAAGATATGGTCCCATCCAGTCCTAGCGATTGTGTTGTCTGGTGGATAGGAAAATAGAGAATAGAGAAAACCAAACAAAACACCAAAAGGTTGTGTCTGAACTACCTCCTTCTGTAAGGCAAAATATATTTTCTGCAGAGATATTTCCATCACCTTCTTGCCATGCACATCCTATTCCCCATCTAGAAAGTTCCTACATACTTTTCATCAAATGATGCTTTTCATCTGTTAGCATATACCAAGTTTAGTTATGTTATCCCCAGTTTGGCAGGTGAGGAGACTAGTAGAGTAATAAGAGAGGACACTTCTAGTGTTTTAGAAGCACTCTTTCCTTGTACTCTTGTGGCTCTTAAAATCCAAATGACATATGATAATAAATGTATTAGGATGAGTTTGTTGTGGAATAGAGAGGAAAAAAACATTACTTTAATGTCTTCCATGCAGCCAAAGCAAGGTTTAGGTGTTTTTTTCAGTCTAATGATTTGATTCCACTCTGATAAAATCCACCACTTCCACACCCTCCATTTGCTCACCCTACTACCCTCATAAATAGGAAGGTACTGAGGTTTCCGCTTCATGTGACATTTTGTATCTTTTAAGGGTTTGTGTTTTGGATTTTTCATATCTTATTGACAGAGAAGCCTGGACTAGGAGAGTTTATCTGCATGAACAAGGACAAATGAAAATGGAGCAGGAAATGGTGTCGCTACTTTTCTGTCACAAATATGGAAAGTAGGTAAGTTTATTCTTTTCCCACTGTTGAAGATGCCACTCTCTTAATCATATATTCAAACAGATAAAATAGCAATTGAAGGAAAGATTCCCCAACCCTTCCACCATCCAAATAAAATAAATAAATAAATAAAAAGAAGGGGTACCTTTAATATAAACACTGTTAACCCTTCTTTCTGAAGTATAACTTTCTTGTTAAAGAATCTAAAAATATAACTGTATAGAAAGGAAAGACTACTGGATTACAAAAAGGAATTTTCTTGTAAACATCCAATTTAATCCCACTTCCCTAAGGAGCAGGAACAGAAGTCCATATTATAAAATTTGCAGTTTCAACACTGTTTTAATGTGGATAGGAGTTGTTTCAGACCAGGACAAAAGACCACTCACAAAATCTGCACACTGGACAGACAAAATCAACATATTTGATTAATTAGCTCCTCTTCTGACTTTTTGAACACCAATTTGTCTCCTGATGCCTAGTTTTGGAAGTCTGGAATGCAGACTTATACCTCTGAGCCAGTTGTCTAGACTCCTTTTATTATAAATTTTGAGAAGTGAGAACTTTTAGAGTGTAATTAATATGACCCAGTTTAAATGTCTTCCTTGTGATAAGAGGAATAACAACTCAGAATTGCCTTTTTTATGTTGACTATAAAGAGACTTCAGAGATATAGTTCAGGTATTGCTGTCTATCTGGTAGATGAACAATACAAAATCTGATGAAACTTCTCAGAAATGTCTGTTTAATCAAACCATTTTCCACATATGTAATGTATAAGTATTTCTTTCTTTAATAACTTTAACTTTAATAATATTATTTTAAAAAACCCAAAAGAATCTGATCCAGTGAAGATGGGATCTTGTCTCTACTTATTATGCTGGAATGCATGATACAATTTTGATACAAAATAAACTAGCATTTCAGCAATGAGTACAAAAATGTTATTTAAAATATGCTAGCCAGGATGAACACACAGGGGAGTTTATTAGGTGTCTCTTCGACTGATAAGTTTGATGAGATTTAAAAAAAGAAGAAATTGAATAGCAATTAGAGATTTTAAACTCCCAGAAGTTATGGTTTGCACATAGGTCTAGCTGGAATGTCATTCTAATATGGCATAACAACATTAAAAAAAATTGGAAAAACAAATATGTGAAGAAGTAGATGCCAGAAGCTGAGGACTTGATAAGAGTTTGGGCATTAGATTGGACATGTGTGCAAACCCCAGATTATTTTACTTGGAATCTGCCATTTTTTATTCTTCAGACTAAGACAATATTTGGAACAACAACACTCAAAATGGAAACACGAGAAAATAAACACTAACTTTCTTGGATTTATTTATATGAAGACAAATAAGCAGGCTTATACTTTGCTATGTACGTCTAGAGAGTCTGAAACCATAATCCTAAAACTGAATACCTCAATTCTTATCTATTCATTATAGTTATTAACACTATAATGTTTTCTTTTGAGTTAAATACTTTGTTGCTGAGCAATACGTGCAAAAACACCCCAACTGCCAACAATACATCCATGGTGCCTTGCATATCAAGGTCACGCAGAAGACATCAAAGTATTTTGAAAAGGTATGCATGCTCTGCTTCTACGATGTTTTGTTCTGAGGCTTCATGTACCCAGAACTGGGATGGCAAAGAAGTTCAACAATTGCACTTATTTTGCACTGTTCTTTGGAACAGCTTTTGGAATACCTTTTAGAAAGAAACATATTTAAGTCCAGTCTCTTCTCTGCTTATGTTTCTTAAATATCAGGCTTTTGAAGTCTGCTTCTGTAGAGCACCTCATTTATTGGCATATGAATTCTTCTGGAGTGTTTAGGATTTAAGTTGCAATTATCACAGGCTGAATGTTGTTTTTCAAAATATATTTTCCAATTGGCTGGTTGGAATTTCGATACTGATATTACCATATTCATGCCTAAATCCCCCATGGAGCACTTATGTCATTGCTAGCCATTTCTTTATCATTTCTAGTTAATGCAACAGGGTTCTGTACACATATTAAAATTCACACAATTGAGAACATATTTCCCAAGAGCCAAGGGTACAGTTCCACAGAAGTGTCATCATATTTTCCTTTACATTTATTCCAAAACCTGCACCATATTCTGGGGGAAATATAACCACTTAGATGCTGGCCGACACTACTAGTTCAGCTTGCCCTTTCTCACTGTCCCATGATTTCTTTGTTTCAAGCGTCATATCCTCTACAGAGGGGCCACCATTCCAATGCGTTCAAGATAAATCTTGGAGATTATAGAATAAATTAACACACTGACATCTGTTAAAACATATATAAAAGGACTATGCAGAAAGGCCAGCTTCCAGAGCACTCTTCCTTTCCTTGTCCTTGGAATCAGGTAGTGAAATGGAAACATTTCTGTTAGATGTTAAATGGATGCCAATGGAGCAGAGACATCTGTCAGAATACCACCAGCTCACAATAACATGATATTTGACTAAGAGATTATTTGAATTTGAAATCTCTGTATCATCCACTTGACCAAAGGAGATGAAGATCCATTGCAGCCAATACCAGGTTTTCATCTTCAATAAAGATATCAGACCATGCTCTTACACACAAGAAACCATAGCATCCAACTTTACATTTAGAAAAAAATAAACACTTCCTTATTGATAGCCATTCATTAATGATAACTTAATTTTCATATATTAAAGTTAAGTACCTTTGAATTAAGCCATATCTTTGTTTCAGATGTGAAAATCTAAGATTTTATTTTTAACCCTTTTGACAGCTGCAGTATTCAATATCCAAATAATGAACAGCACTTTCCTCTGTGGAGTTGAGATTTTGTTGTGATTTCATAAAGGAATTAGATTTAATTAGATTCTAACTATAATGGATTTTTCTTCGTGAGTGAGGTATCCCAAAATGTGTTAACTGTCTGACAATGTATCCAGAGCTCAATAACTTCTGCTGTTTGATGCTCAATAACTTCTGTTGAGATGCTGTTAGCATCTCAAAGGGCCTAGTGTGTGACCAGACCCCTGTGTGCAGTTCTGAAGAGGTTCTGCTGTGTGACCAATAATTGCCAAACAGGAAACAAAGTTTCACACATTTAGATGCAAACTACACTGCTTTGCTGTCAGATAGGAGGAGTATGGATAGAAATCCTTCCAGTGTCATAGGGTATTCTTGCTGATGGTGAACTTTAGTTCAAAAGTCTATGTTTTATCTCTGGGATGATTTTGCAATTTGTAAGGTCTTCCTTCTTTTGAAAGATGAAAATCCACTAGACCTATGAAAATCTCCATATTCCAGGGTGGAAGCCCGCAATATTGTTCCAATGTACTTAGGACAAGGAAATTCCGATTAGTACCTCATTTTTTTCATTTTTATAAATAATGTGAAAATTAATACACATTTTCCTCCTCTAATTACCTTCTAAATATCCCTTTGGGAGATATCAATTTGTGGAGGAAAGCTTTATATTCATTCTTGTTTAATCTGTGCAGACAGTATGATACTGCAGAAGATATTTATAATAAATAAAATGTTTCAGGTATTCTACAGCAAGAACTTGGTGACCTGATAAATCCAATTTTGATAATATTCTTCTGCTTACTTAAAAAAACTTTTAATCTCAAAAAAAAAGAAAAAAAAAATCACACTGCAGAAGTATGTGAAATGACATCTATCTGGACCAACTTTAAATTTATATATCTGCAGCCACGACTATGACAATTCATTAAAAGCTGAAAAGAAGTAATGAATGTGATAGCTTTGTGAGAGAGAAATTAGACTATTTCAGCCCATTTGCTGGTAAGACAAGAAAAAGAATTAAATCCTGTTATTCTTGCACAGAACATTGTCTTAGCTTGTTTTGTAAGAAAGCAAAAAAAAATCATAAATTTTTATTACCAAACATATGCATCTGTCAGTATTTGATTTTTCAGAAATGCTTGTCTGTGTTTCTTCTCAAGTTCTTTTTTTTTAAACAATTTTTTTACTCTTCACTCATTCACTGTTCTTTCTTGATTGCTCTCCTGAAGAACACACCACACTGTCTATAAAATTGGAAGGGATTGTGGTTTCTTTCCCTTCATTTGAAAAAATTACATACAGTTCTCATAAAACATAGAAAACTTTATTAATGGCAGATTTACGTAACTTTCATTTAGGAGAAGATTCCTATGACTCTTTCAACTCCAGTTCCAAAGTCACTGTATGGTGACTGGATAGGCTTTTTATTTTGCTGCCTATCTTTCATAACTTTGAATTTGTACTGCACAATAATAATACAAACTATTTTCATGAGGCAGTTATTTTTGCATATAATAATAATTTGTTAAAATCCAATATGTGTAATCTCTCTTTTAAGAAAGAACATGTGAAATTAATTTAATCTTTATTTTAAAGACATATTTATGTTTAGAATCTTAGATTTTTTTGTCAGCTGCTCTTCTTTTCCTTTCCCCTGAAGTCAGTAACAAAACTTTACTAGGCAGAACTCTGATTACAGTATCAGTATCAGTTTACATGTAAGTCCCATTAATTCTCAACATAAGGCTGATGTTACTGGCACACAAATCTGAAAATACTTTTTTGATGAGTATGGAAAAAACAGATCTTCCAGAAAGATTTTTGAATGTATATTCTGTATTCTGAAAATCTGATGCAGTAAAGATCTTTTGATCTCAGCTTCAGCTTGCATGTGGCCTGGAAGGAGTAACATATAAGTAACTTATATGGGTATTCAATAGTTACAATCCAATAATTATGACATTCCTGAAATATTAGCTGTTAAACTGGAAAAACATATCTTCCTCTCAGCAGCAAGTATGTTTAAATTTATTGTGATACATAGGATCATTTAGCAAGGTGCACAGCTTACTCTTAATTTCATCTTAGTCTTAAAATATTTCTACAAAATGTTTTCACCTGATTTTAAAAAAATTACTATTTGGTATTAAATTAAAAAAAAAAAAAGATAAAAATTACAATAAGATTTTTTAAAATTTGAGGAAAAAGATTAGGCAACATGGAAAAAATATTTGATTTCTAGTTAAAGTAAGAATTTCCTTTTAACAAAAATTTAGATTTTCTTTTATTTAGTTTTTGTACTATGGAAAAATTTTAGTTTTTTTCCTCTAATAAATAAAAATCCATGTCTTTCTAACTGCATTTTAAAAAATAAAAATCTATTTGTAGAAAAAAATTAAAAGGTGTCAGTCCAATAATAGGCTAGAGAATAGAACAGCAATTTAGGTAATGGGATCTGTTTTCAGCTCCCTGCTTTGTTCAAGAAATATAAAGAATCCAATACTGATTGTCCTATGATACTGGTCAGAATCTAACTGCAAATTTCAGATCTCCTTTAGCAATAGCATTTCAAGGAAATAGAGTATTGCTCAAATTCTCCAGAGTATCTTGCAGTCTTTCAGTAGACTGGAAAACAAAAACAAAACCAATGCCAATCTAAATTCAGAAGTGCTTTTGCCTTGGGACTTTTATTTTTAAGTATTGGAGTATTTTATTTTTATTAGTCAGCATATACTGGCATCAATGAAAATAGAAAATATTTTTTTCAGTATCTATATTGTGAAACCTTCAACTCTGTTGCAGCTCAGTAGTCAGTACAGTCAACAACATCTAAGTCCTGTTTCTTGCAATAAAATCCCATGTTTTCTCTGTAAAATCATCAAGCAAGTAGGAAGAAGGCTTTGAGGCATTTACCTGGTTACTGTTGCTTAGGAAACGAGCAGCTCAGTATTAACAGATATTCATCACAGAAGGACCACATTAACTAGTGAAAGACAAAGTGGCCTCACATTCATTTTCAACAAAATCAACACTTGGATCACTGACTAAGTATAATCCTTTGGGGTGTTATTGCCACTAAATTAAAACTTCAGGAATAATAGAGTAGTTAGAGCTGTTATACTACTCAATAATGCTGGGGAAAATGATACAGGAGTTACTTACTGATTTCAATTTTAGTGGAAACAATGGCACTTGAAACGCATGGTTTAAGCACAAGGAGCTTTTTATCCCAGTTATTTTGAGCTAGCTGGCACTAGGAATATTGTGTAGTCTCTGAAAAACAGGTGGATTTTTTTCAGTGTATGCAAAACTGTAATAATAATTGCTTTTCAAAGTTGGTTCCAGTGTCGTCTTCCTACTTTGAAAGGAATATTTATATAAGTAGCACATTTTTTTTGATTAATTGATTGATTTCAATGAACATAAGATAATGATTACTTTTGGTTGATGGCATATGAAATCATGTTCAGATCTGCTCCTTGCTCATGTTAGAAGCTGTAATAAAACCAAGGCACAACCTAATGATAGAGACTAGCCATGGATGAGTAAGGTTATTATGCAGGCTGCTTTAGAAGTACCAATTAGTCTGTAAATCTTTTAAAAAAACCCCAAACAGATTGAAAATATACACAGATAAGATATGAAGCTATTGATTTCTAAGATAACCTTTTAAAATACTGTGCAGAGTATTGAGCACCCTGCTCACAAGCATTGCATTCTTTTAATTCCATAGATATAAGCATCATTTTCAGTGGTCCTTATCATATGGGTGAGCAATGCTACAGACAATCTTAGAGACTAGTTTTCTCTTACCAATCTCACCTGAGAAGCCAGGAAGGTTTTCTAGAAAAATGTCTTTCAAAACCCAAAACTGTGTCCTTTCTTTATTGTCCACTTGTGGTAGGTTTATTTTCTGCTATGAGATAGGATTAAAAGGAAAAAGCAAAGCAGGTCTAAACTTGAAAGAGTATGAAGAAAACTTTATTAACAGAATTAAAGGAAAAAAAAATAAGAAAATCAGAATAAACTTTCAGAATAATTATTTTCTATTATACACTCTCTTTTCTTTCTCACTGACAATGTAAAGATAAAACTTGTAATTTTCAGTCAGCTTACTTTCTCTAAAATAGTCTTTCTTTAGTTCACTTAGGGAGAAGAGTTTCTTTTGCCATGCAGTTGCCAACAGTTTCCCTGTGGCTTTAACATCACAATAAATCAGTCATCCAGAAAAAGAAAATTTGTTCGCAATGTGAAAGTCCTTCCCATGTTTTGCAGCTTTCTCACAGCTGCTTTCATGGGCCATATTAACTTATTAGGGTGTTATTTTAAGGATGAGCTGTTCTAGAATAAAACAAAAGTTTTCTTCATCTATCTCTGGGAACAGGGGTTTTTTACTGCTATCTCTAGGGCAAAGTTTTTCATCTCTCTCATTTCTCTCTGTTCAAGTTTCTCACTGGATTACAGCAATATCTATTTGTTTCAAATACTAGTGTTTCAGCTCACAGCTGTGCTAGAATCCTACATCCCCCCAATGTGTTTCTATGACTCACAGGGAAAAAAACTCAAGTCTGATATATCAAATATATCTTTACCATAGCCTTTCAAAAGAATTTTAATCTAAACTCAAGGTATCTCTTCAATCCCCTCATCTAGAATTAAACCTCTTCTTCACTGACATCAGAGTCAAGCTTTATCATTGACCGAAACAGTTTTTATAGAGTCCTGCAATGCTGAAAGGTTAATCTGATCCAAACTTTGCATCAGGAACATGGCTTGCAGTGCCTCTATGCTGGCTACGTGGTCTCTGCCGTGCTGGCTTGGCTCTGTTGGGATGCTGAAATCAAGAAAGGCTGTTGCCGATGTTTTTGTCCTTTTGTCAACAGCGAAGCTGGCTCAAAGTAGCTGAGCAGATGAAGTTCATTGTGAGCCATGCTGGTCCTGGCCACGTGGCTGCTCTCGGTCTGCAGCAGTAGCAGCGGCACGGCCGCTCCTGGCCTCAGGGCCACCCCTGGCACTGACCACAGGGCCACTCTCAGTGCTGGTCTCTGCTGCATGGTCATTCTCGGTGCTGAAATAGCCTCTGGCCAGCATAGTTTGGTGGCTCTGCAAGAAAAAGAGCAGCAGGCACTGCCGGGAAGGGGCTCTGCTCCCTGCTGGCAAGGAGCCCCAGCTGCCCCACAGGACAGGGCCCAGCGGGCTCCCCGGGGAGGGGTTTGGCAGCCTCCTCGCCATCCCTCCTGGGGCAGAAAATCTCAGCTCAGGCCCAGCCCCGCAGGCCAAGTGGGGCCGGCCTGGACCCGACTCACTACCCCTTCCAAGGCCAGAAGCCAAGAGAGACACCCTCAGCTTTTCTGTCCTAAAATGGGTGTTCACAAAAGAGCATCTACTCCCCATTGGCTCAGCTATGTGTCAGAATCTGAGACTGGCTACAGACTGGATCTCTGCTACATCTGCAGGAAGCCAACAAGGCCCCAAATAGGGAACTACTCTACATCAAAAATTGAATCAATGACAAACTAGGACACCACTGAAGGTGACTTAATATCCTGCCTTCCCTTACTCCTGTTAGAGCTGCTTGGTTTGCTATTTTGTCCATGTCCTATCTACCTACTAGGACACAAACTGCTTGTTAGGACACATGCTTATTGTCTGAATTTTAATTAGCTGTCCCTCTTCATTTTTGCTTCCTCTTTTATTCTTAATCCCTCTTTTTTTTTTTTTTTTTTTTTTTTTT
>VYXF01013111.1:989539-1098361 GCA_013397295.1 Polioptila caerulea | reverse complement strand
TTTTTTTATCCTTTTTTTTTTTTTTTTTTTTTTTTTTTTAAATACAGACAAAAACAAAGAAACAGACAACAAACCACAACCCCTCACCTCTCCCAAAAAACCCCGACCACCCAACCAATCAAGTAAAAAACAAACCAACGAAAAAAAACGACGAAAATCTGCAAGACCCAAACCAGTAGGAATTTGTGGGTATTAACTGGTTTGTTTCTATAAATATATCCAGAAAAATACATTATCAGATGCATAATGTACTACTAAACAAAATGCAAGCAATTCAAACATCTATTTCAAAGAACTAGAGTAACATGTAATATTTTGGTTCCTATTAAACAATACTGGACGAAAATTTCTAAAACAATATGCAGTGTAGAAGATACTCAACAGATAGGAAATGCAACAAATGGTTAAAGTCTGTCAAAGATGAAAATAGACACTTACAACAAATGATGTCCAGCAACCATATTTCTCTACTCTTTACCTTAACCCTCTATCTTTACATTAATATATGCATGTATATAATTTGAGGAACAGATGACTGTTTAACTTTACTAAATCTTTTGTGATTCCTTAATGGAAACCAACCTAAATAAGTAACATGATTGGATATGAGACATTTATGCTACTTGAAGAAACATAATTTACTGACTAAAATGACAAAATATCAACCTGTCATAGTGGTTTGGGCAATACTACCTGCTCTTCTGTCCTTGTCGTAAAATAAGGGTCATATTTCCTTTGTTACAATGGGATTACAGCTACACTTCTTAATTTAGAGCACCTTGTTACTTGATAGTGTCACTCCTCTGCAAGTTGCAAGGGGTTGAAGATAATTAAGGAGAAATTTGAGGCTCATTTGCGCAGGGAAATTATTGTGCTCTGAGGTGGACTGTGAATGCACAGTGCACCATCAGTTCTATTTCTTACTCTTAAGATGGACGATCTGACACGTATTTATACCAGAAGTCCTTATAGCAGTCTGAATGTTGTGGGTATTTTTGGGATTCCTATCACATCAGCACCTTGCACAAATATTCTGGTGAGATGGCTGAATGTCTTTCAGTAAGAATATGCTATCACTTGCAAATAAGGACCTCATTCACCTTTTCTAACTGATATTACGCTAATGAATGCAAATATGATATCTGGAAGCACATGAGGAAAAGTAAATATACTTAAGAAGCATGGATACATATGAGTTGCCGTCTAAAAATACTACGTGAAACACTCCAAAGCTGCCTTGTGGCACTACCATGAGTAGAAATGTGGATAGCAATTGTCCTGTTGTATCCTGAACACTGTGCGTCCTACAGTGTCTATATATTGTTTCCTGTGGGGCAAACTTGAATTTTCTGAGAAATGTATGGTTTCTGATTTAAAATATTAAAATTAGCCAGCATTTTTTAAAAGCAGATCTGTGTAATGCAGAATTAGAAACAGAAAACTTTTGTTGCACTCACAATGGTTTTCAAAATTAATCCAACATTTCTGGTAAGCCAGTAGCATACCCAATAGCTGTTTGATAGCTGCCTACCTGTGATAACAGCTGACCTGCTGTATTGTGATGCGAGCTATAGAAATCTAATTTTGTTGACTAGTAAGCCTCCTGAAGCATTTGATGACTACAGAAATTCTCTGAGTATAATTAGCAGATAAGACCTGCATGATGCATCCTTGAGGCTGAATGCTAACAATTGCACATAAGCTACATAATAGCTCTTTGTTGAGAGAAAGATGCAGTAAAATGTTCTTTCTCTGTCTTTTTGCAGAGATTCTCAAATAAACATCTCTGAAGATAATGTTTTATAATTTTCCACCCAGATGCAGGTTACAGTCTCTCTCCATAATCTGTTGCAGTGCTTGTCTACTGTCATCGTGCAGAATGCTCCTAATATCAGTTTGGAATTTCCCTTGTTGAAATTTGTGTCTTCTGTTGCACCACCAAGAAGAGTTTAACCTGGTCTTCATGTCCTTACAGAAGGTAGCTGTAGGTAGCAATAACATCCCCATAACGTGTTCTTAAGACTGAACACATCTAGTTCCCACAGACCTTATACATTATGTCTCATCCTCTCAACCTTCTTGACAGCTGTCCGTGGAACTCAAACATGTATGTCAAAAAATTTCTTGTACTGAGGAGCCAGCCCAAATACAGTACTCTTGATGTGATCAATAGCGTTCAATAGAGGGAAATAATCACATCTTTCCATCTATTGCTCATGTTCATATTAATGTGGTACAGTATGTGGTTGATCATCTTCACTATAACAACATACTGATGACTCATGTTTGAGTTCTTGTCCACCTGATTGTTTTCTGGAAAACCCTTCTCTAACCAGTAAGTCACCAGATAGTATTATTCAAATTTATTCCATCCCAAATGCAGGATTTGCCTTGTTGATCACAAGGATTTTGGTCACTCATTTCTCCACCTGCCATTTTTTTACAATGGGTAGTGCACCCATGACACTGACTCTAACCATTCCCTTATGATTCTGAAATGTCCAAGCCAGGCTTTAACTGTTAAAAGCAGAGGTAAAGACCATTTCCTAGATGTTCTGTCACTAAGATCAATGCCTCACTTCTTCCATAGGCTTCCTTCTTCTTGCAAAGTACATTTAGAAATACTTTTTTGGCTTTCCATCTCACTCTAGTTTCAGCTTGACCTGAATGTTGTTTTTCTCAACTCCTTCTTGGCAAGTGTAGGCTCTTCCCAAGAAGCACATTCTTCGTCCTTCTGTATATTTTGTTTTTTGGTTGTTTTTTTGTACTTCAGCTCAATTCATCAGTACTGCAGGACTGGTCTACTACGGTTGCTTGTCGTTCTGTACATCAAAATGGATGATTCTTTCACTTTGAAGAGCTTTTGCTGGATATCAACCAGATCTTCCAAGCCTCTTTTTTCTTCAGAGAAGTTTCCAATGAGATGCTTTCAAGCCTATCCCTGAGGAAGCTGAAATCTTCTTTCCTAAAGTCTATCTTTGTGATACTCATATTTATCTTGCTCACTTCTCTTAGGAACTTAAACTCCCCTATCTTGGGAGGATTTTTTCCTGCTGTCAAATTTGCTGTTTACCTTACTAACCTTTAAAAGGAAGATTCAGTCCTTCCTTAATCATATATTGAATGTCCAATAGCCTGCCTCTGACAGCTTACAGATCACTATCTTGTATCAAAAAATAAACCTTGATGCTCTCCAGACATCTGCATTGCTTGTGCTCTCCAGTGTTGTTCTTCTAGCATATGTCAGGATGAGAAAGCCCTCTCTGAGATCCATGGCCTGTAACAGCAAAGCTTCCTATAGCAAAGCATACCACAATGTCACACACTCCATGCTGCTTTATCTCCTGATCCTTATCCACAAGCTCTCAGAGGCTTGTTAACCACTCCAAAGAACAGGTCAATTCGGTCAGTCTTTTACTTTGTATAGAGAATGACTCATCCTCCTCGTCTTCCTGGACAGACCTTCCTAATGAGAAAGTGTGACAAAGTCATACATTCCAACAGATTGATGCATGGGCCTAACTACAGAACTCTCAAAGGGATGAACAGCTTTCCATTCAAGTCACACAAACTAGACAAATAGGATCCTATATTTTATTTCTGTACTGGTGAGCATAAGATGAACTTTTTATAGTAAACCAGATTATGTCCTGTTATTTTTTTCTGTTTTGTGACATTTGTAAAAGCTTAAACTCTTCAGAACATTGCTACTTGTACATGTGTGTGAAAGAACCTCACACTGGGGCTGAGAATTAGACTGGTGTCTTAGAATACATGTAAGATAATATAATAATATTGGTGCCATGGTTTAACCCCAGCTGGCAACCAAGTACCACACAGATGTTCACTCACTTCCCTTTCCCCTGCCTCCCAGGGACTGGGAGGCGAATCGGGAAAAAAAGAAAATAAAACTCTTGGATTGAGGTATGAACAGTTTAATAATGGGAAAAAAAGTAGCAATAAGAACACTGACAGCAACAACAATAATAATAATAATTAAAATGATAATAGGGTCAGAGTGAGATAAAACACAAGAAAAACAAGGGATGAACTGTACAATTTCTCACCAACCCCTGACCAATGCCGAGCCTGCCCTTAAGCTGCAACTGGCTTTCCTTCAAGGTAATTCCTCCAGTTTATAAACTGAAAATGATATTTTTCTGTGATATGTAATATCCTTTTGTGCAGTTCTGATCAGCTGTTCTGGCCATGCTCCCTCCCAGCCTTTTGTACAGCTCCTCACTGCAGAGCACGGCCACTGGAAAGTCTTTGAGTCAGAGTCAGCAGCATTAAACAGTAACCAAAACACCAATGTGTTATCAACATTAGTCTCATATTGAATCCAGCCTTTGAGGAATTAACTCTATCCCAGCTGAAACCAAAGCAATTAGATTGCCATGTTAAAGAAAAATACGACTGTCTTTAGAATAAATATCAAGTGCATTTTTTCTCTTCATTTGATTCTGCACAGAACACTCATTTTTCTGTCAAAGTGATGGCTGATGCTTGTCTTCTGCATTAGCAAAGCCAGAACACAGATGGTAAAACAAGGGAATATTACCCTTAGAGACCTGGCCTCTAAGACCTCACTGTTGATATTTGAAGACCTGAGGAGATAATATCTCCTTTACACCAGTTTTTTTTTCCTTGCCAGCCATGTACTCTAAACTGTCAGTTCTGACTCTGAAAGAGAATTGCAGAATGTTTCTTACTCCAATAGTCCTACCATTAATGGCTAACTGTAATAGTATCTACTCTTTCTCCAGAAGTGGAGAGGACAACAGTTGCTCTTAATACCTATTACAGAACTAGAGAAGTATCTCCTCTAGAAATTGAGATTTTTCTCACTTCTCACTCTTTTTTTTTTGTTTTTGAGTATGTAATATGGATGCTTCCTTCCTACCCTGTCAGAGAGGGTCAATGTGGTTTGAATAAGAGCAAAGCTACAGTGCAGTGTTTAGAAATGCTTGCATAAGACAAATGATTAATACACTCTAGCACAGGAAAAAGAAGGAATTAAGGTTGTAATAATTTATTACAGTTCACTGAGAAGATTTTTAGTGCTTAAATACATTTATGTTTCAAAATTAATTAAATTATGATTACACTAATCTATTCCTTTCAGGTCTTTCCTGTGAGTCCATGGTGAATTAAGGGAAAATTAATGTTTGTGTAAAATTAACACATTAGGAGTGTAAAAGTTTATGTGTAAGTTTTTTTCTTTCTCACGCAGCAAAGAATAGATAATTGTTGATAAATTTTTGACAAGAGTTAATGAAATTTGTATGAGTTTCTAATTTGAAGTATATTAATGTGTCGCAGTGGAAGTGCTCTTTAAGAATTAAAATTCTGAAAATGTATTCAAAAGCATATGGTACATCTAAAAATAATTTCATCATCCAAAGTTAACGAGGAAGTTGTGTGCTATGGCACTCTAATTGTAAAGTGTACTGTACTTTTCAGCCTTACAAGAAACTTGGGCCCAACCAGCTATCATAGGAGACAACTCCCACTAAAAACCATCTGCAAAACATGGCTTCTGAAGGGAAATCCACAGGGAAGAGCAGCAGGGAGCATTAAGCAGAAGCGTGGTAATACTGAACCACTATTGTGGTGGTTTCCTGAGAGCTTTCAGAAATTGTGTCTTTTCCTTTTTTGATTTAACAAAATCACTTCTTCTTCCAGCCAAAAGAGAAAACTTCCAAGTATATTGGACAACAGGGGTCTTTAAATCTATTAGTGGGAAATGCTGTAGTACCTCTGAGCAGCACTAAAAGTTACAATTTACAAAAAATAAGAAAAATTTTTAGAGCTTCAAATAAGAATGTTTCAGAAGACAGATTATTCTTTTCTATTCTCTAAAGTTTGGCAGTTCCTATGCATATCTCTGTCAAACTGGTTGGTGCTTCTGCATTGTGCTGAAAAGAATATGCCTCATCAGACAGGATTTGCAAATTGAGTCAACTCTGTATGGGATTAAGACCAGTTTGCACATAGTTCAGCAAGTTTATTTCTACACATAAGGCCACTGTTGAAGAGATTTTTACAGAGGCAAACAGAAGAGGACAAAGGTGCAAATTCAATTTGTGGGCTGAGAAGCTCTGAATATGTTTAGGGACAATCCATTCTTAATATTTTTATTGGGAAAATAGTAGAGGACTCATATTCTTTCTCACAATATTTTGGGAAGTTTGATTCTATCTAAGCATAAAATATATTCTAGGCATACAGCCAAGACAGAGAAATGCAGAAGAGACAACCAAGGGAGAAATGAAGAGAGACTGTCAGAGTGCAGAGTCCAAGAGAGGGGAATTTAATTAGGTAGCAAGCCTTTATGTAAACATTTAGATGGAATTGGTGAATATTCAGAATTTATTTTCTCATCAAAAAGTGAATAGGAAGTGACAGTTAGACTACCAACAGCTGCTGAATGGGCAGCTAGAGATACGGAAAAAAGCATCTAGATAGAGAAGATAAGCATTAAAATAGAAGTTAAAAAACAATAACTGGTATGGGAATTATATTGGCTTCTTAATATTTTTTTACTACGTGTCGGCTGGGAGCTGTTTTCCTTGGTGGAAAGAGACAGTGAAACTAACATTCTCCAAAATGTTCTTTATTAAAGAAAAAATTTACAATATGTGTGGAAGAGACATTACAAAACTTGTGATCAGGCACAGAAAAGAGTAAGTTCATTTCAATTTAACAACTGTGATAAGCACATAGTTGAAGTAAAGTAGGTATTTAACTGCTTTTGCTAGCAAATGCTAGTACAAATTCAGCATTTTAAAAGATATTTGGCTTTTAAACACTTGGGGCATGGAGTCATTGGAGCTTCCTACACATGCCAACATACAGTATTTTTACAATAGTAAACACTTCTATCAAATGTATCTATGTCAGTTAGAAATTCTTCACCTAAAACCTTCAGTTAAACCTCAAATTTTCTAAAGCATATATTCTATGAATTAAAAACAGTAAGAACACTGATATGCATTAAAAATGAATGTTCAGTGTCAGTCATGGAAGAATTATTTGATCTTGCAGCACATTGATTTATTTATGGGGAAGAATGAGAATAATCTCCCTTCTTTCTCTCAGGTTTTTTTTTTTCCTCAGTGACCACATATGTCTCATAATTTCATAGAAAGGCAGTGCATTATTTCCCTCTCTTTTTTGCTTCTCCTGTCTGATATTATAGTTTTTAAAATATCCCTTGTCATGTTATTTACCTTAGTACCCAGATGCAGGATGTCTACTCATTTTGGGATTCTTGTAAATAAATCACTGTTTCAAGAGTGCATGCTGCAAGGCCAGGTTTAACAGAAGCACCTAACACTTTTCAATTATAGAATGTCTCAATAACATTGCTATGCAGCACAAAGCTGAGTAAATTGATTTCCAGAATTAAAGGAGTAGATTATTGTTCCTCTACAGATGGCCTTCCATGAATCTTGAGGGATAGAAATCTAGAAATCTAGTACAATCAAGCTTTGAATAGACAAAAAATAACTAAGTTTAAAAATACAGAAATTTTTATATGACTAATATTGTTTCAGTTTACTAGTCTTCCTCTCAAACTATGAAGAAACTTAACAACATAAAAAAGTCCTCACAGTAAATGTCCCTAAATAACAATAAGCCTTCACTCTGTATTGATGTAGGATTGTTTCTCCCTAGGTGCAGAACTGGCCATTTTGCTTTGTTGAACTTCTCAAAAGTACTCTGTCCAATTCTCCAGCTGATCCAGATTCCTTTGAACGGTAGCAAGAACTTTAAATGAATCAGCCATTATCACAATTCCCCATCTGGTATGATCCATAAACTTGCTGAGGGTGCAGTCAGTCCTATCAACCAGCTCATAACTGAGGATGTAAAACAATATTGGCCCTGACATCAACCCTGGGTGCACTGTGAGTGACTGGCCTCCAGCTGCGTTTGTGTTGACCATAATCCTTTGTGTTTCACAGTTCAGCCCATTTTCAATCACAAATACTTCTCATATTATTTTTTTTTCAACTTGTAGCAGGAACAAGGGGAACTGAAAAAAAAAAAGGATTTAAACATCCTTATATATGTATCTTATGACATAGAAAATTTTTTGCTTTTATTCCACTGCCCGATATACTTGTTTCCCACCTCACCCCCTCCCTTGTAATATCTGTAGAACAATGATGATTTCAACCATGCTGTCCTCTTTACAATTTTGTAGCCAGTTTTGCTCAGGTTGTAGATGAAATATATGTCTCTGTTTTACAACTTCTTTGATTCTTTGCTCTATAATTATTCAATAAGGGAGTTCATTTGTTACTTTAGATCAAGATATATAAAGACTGTATCTGGTATATATTGTGAATTACACATGTCAAAATGTGCATCATGAGGAAGAGCTGTAATTTAAATTATCCTGGTTTTGAGACTATAATTTAGTAATTTCTGGCAGAAAGTCATGAGCTATTTAGTATCTTGAATAAATAATGCAGAATACTTCCTTTAAAATGCACTGATCTGCGTAAACAAATATTCCACTACCAGGAAGAACAAGTAAATACTTTCTCCATTCCTTAGATAATCAGTCATCTTTCTTTCAGAAAGGGCATTATCTGAATAACTACAAAATCCTATTGGGGATCTTTTCATTGTTAACCCTTGTCATGCTGTCCTAAATATTTTTTTTTCTTTCTTTTTCTCCTTATTCCTCAGCAGGTATTCACTTCCTACTCACTACACCAACAAACAGACATGAAGGAATTTTTACATTAGCAAAACCCCTTAGAGGCTGTTCTTCATGTGCTTTTGAGTACAAAATGAAATAAAAAACAGCCAGATGGAATGCTTTGATTCTGTTAATTTCATTTCTGGTCAATTAAAAACGTTTAGCTGGCCCAAGGATAAAGAAAATAATTTTTATCTATCTTCTACAAAAATAATTAAAAAAAAAGAGTGAATTATCATTATGCTTGCAGATTTGGATAGATTTTAAACACGTATGTTAACCTATCTCAGGAAAGTTTCCTGGGAGAATGTTAAAAGGCCTATTTTAATTATTGAGATTGATACTGCAGCACTGGGAAATGTCACAGAACAAATGCATAGGACTGAAAGCACAGGTAAGTACAGAATGAGCTTTATGCAGGAATCAATAACTGCAAATATCAGGAATGTATGTGCTGCAGCTACTACAGTACATTAATTACTTCTAACAATTGGATAAGGAATGAAAATAAAAGGGATACATAGTATGAATAGATTTAAACTCTTGACTCTAAACAATTAAGGAGAAAAAAAAAGAACTTCAGTTGTGCAGGTGCTAAAGTTTAATGAGATAGGGGCACATAGAATGAGAACAAAAGATACCAAAGATTCTTGCAGAAGAAGATTTACTTTTGGACCAATATTATAGAATTATGTGTGGAGGAGAACCTGTGACAGGAATTGCAAAAACTTTTGAAGATCAGCTGATAAAATATCAGTGGACCATGGAAGACAGACTGAAGACAGACAGCTTTTAGGAAAGCTATTGTATTCAAACTTATGTCAACTAGAAAGGATATTCACACTGAAAATGATCAATTAAATTTGCAACTAAAATGAATTGGTAATACTGAAGTGTAAAATTAATGTTGAAGGAATCAAGAAAAGTTGCATATTTTAAGTCATTTAAAAAAGGAAATGTTAGAAATATGGGTATTTTTTTTCTTTATTTTCCCTTTATTCATGTTTCTATTAAATTGTTGTTGTCATATTAAGAAAGAAGCAAGCACAGAAATCTAGGAAAATGCAGAGATTTTGAAAGGCTTCTATAAACATGTTTTGTGAATGACATTCCTTTCTCTTTGAAAATGCAGACCAAATAAAGTTTTTCGGAAAATTAAGCACTTATAAGATGACAAAGAATCAAACATTTTTAGTGAAAGCTGAATGAAATCTCATTTTTTAGACTTGGTTTTGAATAGGAATATTAGTGCCTTATATTTACTTATTTATTTGTCTTTTTACTGAGATACTTCAAATATGCCTCTGTCTTTACAATAATTTCAAATTATAATTGTAATAAAATTTCGGCATGATTCAATGTTACATGTATGTGTATAAATTTGCTTTTCTTTCAAGTTTTATTCCCAAGACATAGATAATAAATGGAGCTTTTACTTTCATAATTTGAAGCAGTATTACAAAATAAATGAGGTGTTGGTTGATCTATAATGTTTGGTATACAATTAATCATGACCAATATAAGATAAGAATTTCACTATTTAAATTGAGTTTTTGAGAAGAAAACTGAAAGAAGCATAACAACAGGATTAGAAACCATCAATTATTTATTTGGTAAATGCTGTGTTTAAGAAAATATTATTTTAAGGCTAAGATATTTATTATTAAGGACAAATTTAAATGAGAATTGACCTATGAGAATTGACTGCAGTCTTGCTGAAATCACATATAGCTAAAAATCTGCCAATGTTTTAACCCTCTTTTTGGGATTCACTATCTGTATTAAAGAGCTTCATGGGTTGAAACTTGTCTTTTTACTCCATCAGCTCTGGAATAACTCTGTGGTAAAAACCAGTGTTTTCACTGAGGTTCTTATATTAGTTCCATCAGAAACAATAGCTATATTTATCATCTCAAATTGTTCATGATTGGGATTTTAAGGAGGTGCAAAATTCTACTATTAATTTGACCCTCTGTCCAATGAGGTCAATCAGGTTTGTGTATGAGACACTTAAAGAAATGAGCCCTCATGGAGTGCTTCGGAAAATCATATAATTTCTCCATCATTCATGTAGTTAACTATGCCCTAAGGCACAATGAAGTAACACAGGGGTCAGGATAATCTAAATTCTGCTTGAGCTGAAGTAGCATTTTGTTTGTTTTCTAAATATATGAGAAGACAGTTTACCATATGAAAGAAACAGGGAAAGATGGATAAGACTGATGAAGAGGAAATAATATTGGTAGGCAGACAGACTGAAAAGAGAAGCCATAAGTTTCTTTCCGGCTTGTGTAAACTCTGAGAAAGTGTTTTGAAAGAAATTATTATCTATTGAGTTTGACTCTTTGGCACACTCTCATGTGGTAACTCCACACCCCTTGCCTAAAAGATGCATAAAGGCAGGTTCACCAGAAGGTCAGTCAGGAAACTCAATATAGCATTTTACTTATGTAAAGAAACATGTCCTACAAATAGTTTAGAGTGGCTATCACTTAGTTTATGAATTTGGTGTGGAAATTTGTGAATTCACTTGTAATAGAGGCATTTTTGTTATGGTGTAAGTAATATTTTACATATACTGTGGGTACTTGATTTACTGCCCTCTTGTTTCTCACGTTGAATTTCAAGTTGCATGGCATATAGAATGATAGTATCATCTAATCATTTGGGTTGGAAAAGGCCTTTAAGATCATTGAGTCCAACTATTAACCCAACACTGCCAAGTCTACCACTAAACCATATTCCTAAGGGCCACATCTACATGTCTTTTGAATACCTCCAGGGTGACTCAACCACTTATTTCCCTGAACAGCCTGTTCTAGTTTTTCCTCATATCCAATATAAACCTCCTTTGTTGCAACTTGAAGTAATTTTCTTTTGTCCTATTCCTTGTTGCTTGTCAGAAGAGTCTGACCCCCACCTTACCACCACCTGTTTTCAGGCAATTGTAGTGAACACTAAGGACTCCTTGAGCCTCTTTTCCTCCAGGTTAAACAATCCCAGCTCTTTCAGCTGTTCTTTATAAAACTTGGCATTAAGACCCTTCACCAGCTCTGTTGCCCTCCTCTGGACTCACTCTAGCACCTCAACATCCTTCTTGTAGTGAGAAATCCAGTACTGAACACAGGATTTCAGGTGTGACCTCACCAGTGCTGAGTACAGGGGGACAATCACTGCCCTGATCCTGCTGGCCACACTATTGCTGGTACAGACCAGGATGCCAGTGGCTCTTTTGGCCACCTGGGCACACATTGGCTCCTGTTCAGTCAGCTGTCAACCACTACTCGTGTGTTTTTTCTCACTGGCTTTCCAGCCCCTCTGCCCCAAGCCTATAGCATTCCACGGATTTGTTGTGATCAGACTTGGCCTTGTTGAACTTTTTATGTTTGTCCTTGGCCCACTGATCCAGATCCCTGTGCAGAACGTCCCTACCCTCCAGCAAACCAACACCAGTGCCCAACTTGGCATCATCTGCCAACTGACTGAGGCAGCTCTCAACCATTCTGATCATCAGTAAAAGGTCTCGATCAGGACTGGGCCCAAATACTGTGCACTGGGGAACGCCACTCTATAACATTACTATTGTGACTTGTCAAGTGAAAATGTGATGCTGAAAATCTGTCAAGGAATTTCTAGATGGTGATTCAAAATAGTAAGGATATGAGCAATCTGGAAGACACCATAGCAACATCACACTTCTCCAGAAGGTAGGTGATTTGATTGGTCATGAACTTCTGTGTGTGAGAACATTAAGATTTTTGTCAGACTAATAGACAAGCAGATTAAAAAAAAAAAAAATTGCAAACAAAACCTCTGCAACCAATCAAAGCATAAATAATTGGCTTTCTCCTTACATCTACAGCACTCTATATTTTATTTCTCCTTATTTGGTATATACAGTTCCCCCCCTTCAAAACATATTTTATCTATCAGAAACCAAAATTTTAGGGAGATGAGTAGACAGCAGAGAATATTTTATATTCTGCTCTTGCAACCCAAGATTTCTGGACCGCTGGTCTTAGAGTTAGTTTTGCTTCTTGGGTTTGGCTATAAAAAGAATATCAAAATATTCTCTGCAAGTCAAATAATGACTGTAATGCAGTACAAGAATTACTCTTCTTTTTGTCTTAGAGAAACCTCTGAGTCAACGCACAAAACATGAACAAGAGACTCAATATAAGGTTTTGTGATTTACAGATACAAAACTTTTCCAAAAAGTTCTGCAGAGAAAAAAATAAAATGTAGGAAAGATAAACCAAATCTTCAGTCTTGAGAGGAAAAATCTGGAGATCTCTGGATATGGTCTGAATGTGCTTCTAGATTTGAACTTACCTGCTCTCAGTGACAACTGAAGTTGAGAGTTTCTACTTTGGGGCAGAATCACAAAAGCATGTAACAAAACATTTTATTATCTCTGAGAAATGAAAATAAATTTATTTGGCTTGATTAAACCCTTCATCAACTGTTAATTTTTGGGTTTGGATAACTGCAGTCACAAATATTCCAGACATTTAGTTGGTACCAGAGGAGACTTAGGACTTTTGCTTCTCAACCCTTAGTGCTTCCTGCACTTCCTATACTTCTTCAGAAAACTACATTTAGTCTAGCTCAGAAAGAAAATAAATAAATAAATATATTAAACCAGAAAAAAATAGATTTAACAGAATAATAGAATCAGTTTCAGAATCAGACTAGCAAACTGGACTAGTTCTGCCTGCAAAACAAGATGTTTAGATTTATTTCAGCTGCATTAAATCTTTGACTCTGCTAATAATTTCAGGTTCAGACACTATTTTCCACTCACTACATACAACTCAAGGTAATGAGACAGAAATTAAAAAAGGAAGACTCATATTGAGGAACAGATCCATCTATCCCAAATAAGATTAATTCAAGAAAAAATTGATAGCATCCTGTGGAACATAATATTGATATAGAATAAAGATAGGATGAGCTAAGTAATCTATGATTAGTCTTCCCCAAAAGCATTTACTTTAAAAGTCTCAGGAAATTGAACTTATTTCCAGCTTCAAGTGAGAAAGATTTTGAGTATTTATGTGATAAAAATTTTATTTTTTTTCAGCTGCACTGCTCAGTACTCTGCTTACAGAGCTTAAATATTACTTAGAGTTTGAGCTAATGTAAGTAATTATTTCATAGCTAGTAATATATTTGATGAATTTTATTCTCTTCAGTGCATGAATTTTCAATGAGAAGGCTATGATTTTTCTCTAATTTATTCAGTATTTGGAAATATTACCTAATAAATATATTTTGATAATTCTTGGATGGCAAATGGCTTGAAAGGAGATAATTTGAAAAGATGTATGTTTACCACGTGGTCTAGAAAAAAACCACATTTTCAGTATAGGTCAATCTTCTTTTCTACCTAAAAAGCTCTAATTCTTGTCAGGAGAAAAAAAAAATGGATTAAAATATTCTTAGATGGTGCACACTGAAGAGATTTCTGTTGCTCACACTTTTTATGGAATTTTCTCATATTTCTCAGCAAACAAACAAATCTTGGGAATTTTAATAGTAGTTTAGTTCCTTTTTGCTGTTAAATAGCTAGAAGAGAGTGTGAATTTCAAGGGAACTCCCAGAGCTGACTTGAAAGATACCATAATGTATCTCCAACATAACCAGCCCTTGGAAAGTCATCTAAAGCATCTCTTGTCCATGCATGTTGTTGTATTCTTTCTGAAAAATAGACAACAAAATTTAAATAATTTTATAATTATATACTATTAAAATCTCTCTTTATATAGACTGGATATTTTAACTGTTTGAAGATTTTTTTAATTTAAACACATTATCATTTGAACATCAAGAAACTGAATACTTTTAACTTTTTCTCCTGACTTTTTCACATATAGAAACATGAAAAAGTTTCTTCTGTAAAGGCATGTCTTGTTTTGTCAGTATTCCAGTTCCCTCATTGTCCTATGTTTTCCCTCTGTGTTTGCAACATGACCTGCCTCTGTTGAGAAAAAACAGGTCAGAATTATTCTTGTGTCCCAACAGAGAAAAGATCCCAGACCAGATGTCTCCTCCTGAGACCTCTAATCTAGTGCTCAATGCACACATGAAAAAGTGAGTTCTCTGCAAAATACACTGGTCATCCTTTTTCTTTTACCAAAAGCTTAGAGGTGTGACACAGAAATCTAAATCTCTGTGGGGTGAATAGATCTTGCACAGCTTGCAGAAGCTACTGCAGATAGAAAAAAAAAAAAAAAAGTAACAGTGACACTTTCATCCATGTTTCAGGAGTAATTCTTGCTGGGTTTTTGCTTTTTTTAAAAATAAATTTTAAATCAGACTGCTTTTGTTAATAAAAGATTCTATATTTTAATATTTCTGAGATCTTTTTTTTTTTTCAACATTATTGAAATAGCCAAGTATACCTTTTGCTCAGAGTGCTGCTTTCTGCAACTTTGATTAGAATTGCTTTTAGTGAAGAGTTATTAAAATTAATGTTTTTATAAAAAATAATTAAAAATTACATATTGTGAAACTAAGCCTGAAAGCATCTAAGGCACTCAGTGAATCTGCCTTCTGATCTAGAGGTGTTGAGTCTGTTCCTGTAAAAATAGATTAAAGGCATTTTTTTATTATATTATAATATTAAAAATTCAAATATTAAATTGCATTTTTATATGTATGTTGATACATAATGTGTATTAAGTTGAAAAATTAAAGAAAATTATTCAACAATTTCACTCCTATCTTTTTTATCATTCCTTCCTTAGATATGTCATCCAGTGAAAGAAGCAGGGAGATGTTTTTGTTGTCATCTGACAGTTTGAAGAAAAACATCGAAATTTGTTTACGGATCTACAAAATCCTCATGCTGTTATTCACAAAGGTTACATCAATTTTCTTGTTCTTTTCTCATGGGAAATTGTGGAACTCAACTACTCTGTACAATCTTCAATACTTTTCTGCTTCCCTCTCAGCACAGCTCTATGGTAAAATCAACACGGCAGATTTGGATGAAACTGTGTGAAAGCCCTTTAGATGCCACAGATTAATATCAACATCTTCAACCATTGCTCCGAGTAAGTAACATTTCACTCACTTTTTCTGTACTCAAACTCTTGCAAAGCCTTTCCTGACTTGCCTTTGTACTACAGATGCAACAGTTACAATGAGTTAAATTGAATGAGAGGCTATTTTGAACAAAAGAGGAGTAAAAGATTCAGGTTGTCCTTTCCTGATGATGGAAGCATACTTTTGTGAAAGACCTGAATGGGATTTTTGCAAAATTCCATTATTCATTTCAGTGCAATAATACAATCACTGTACAGTATGGAGCCAGCAATCAATAGTTTAGCATACAGCTTTGATGAACTGTTTCTTCCTGCTTCCAATTTATACCTTAAAGAGGAGCTTGCCTGTGGAGTTCACTATGTTCAACTGATACACCAATTAACTACTGTGACAAGGTTCTGCATTATCAAAAATCAAAGCTTTCCATAGAGAATAATCTTCTTATTGTGGAAAGCTGGTCAGGGAGGAAGTCAATGAAACGCCAAGAATATATACGCTTAATATTAATCTCAATGTAGATGATACAAATTAAATAAGGATAGGAACAGCATAGCCTCTGGACAGGACAGCAGTGTCTTTTGAAGCAAGCTACTGGAAAAAAATCCACTTAAAATGTTTAAATGATTAATGCTAAACACTGCACACTGTGATCTCTTTCCAAAAAAGAGATTTTTACATCCCAGGATTTCGGTTGGGAAAGTGGTCTGAGTTATTAGAAAAATAAAAAGGTCTGTTGGATTTTTCTCTTTACTTATATTTTGTTTAATAATTCTGTTATTAAACATTTTTAAATGTTGTCACTACAGATTTTTAAATATTTTTATGCTTAAGAAAAAAAAAACAAAACAAAACAGTTGCAGAAATTGCAGTTCTCGGGTGGAGGGTTCACCTTGTTTGGCTTCCAGAATCCTGCCTAGTTGCTCTCTTATTCCCCTTCCTCAAAAGGACAGGGGAAGAAAATAAGGCTGAAAACATTATGGCTCAAGAGGAAAACAGAGAGATTGCCTGCTATTTACCATCATGGGCAAAACAGAACAAGTTGGCAAAAATCAATTTAAGGAATTTTCTATTAAAATAGACTCCAATAGGAAGGGAAAAAAAAAATCTAAAACATTTTCTTACCTTTCCTCCAGGTCTTTTTCACTCAGACTCATTCCTTTATTCCCAACTCCTTTATTTCCCTACCTCCAATAAATGGAGAGGGGTGGGGAAATGAGGGGTTGAGCTCAGTCCATACCATTTCTCTCTGCTTCTCATTTCTCCTCCCACTTTCCCCCTGCACCAATATGGGTCCTTTCTATGGGCTACTGTCCTTCAGAATAAACCTGTTTCAGTCTGGTCTCTCCGTGAATCTAAGAAATATCCACCTACTCGAGTGTGTTCCTCCTTGGCCTGCAGGGATGACATCCTCCCCCTCCTTCTTCACCTTGGTGCCTCAAACATTTTCCTCCTCACCTTTCAGTGCCCTCTGTTGATTTTATCCTTAATGTTTTCACAGAGCCATCAGCTTGGCTGGTAGGTTAAGCCATGTCCTGTGGAGGGTCTGATGCAGAGCTGTCTGAATCTGATTGTTTGCAGCATGGAGCAGTCCCTGGCCTCTGCTCAGAGGGGCCACCCCTGTGGCTCCTTCCACTGCAAACCCTTGGGCACAGACAGCCAAGGTAGTGCATGCAGCCATTAAGGCTGCCTGCTACCCTCACTTGCTCAAAGACAAATATTGTAAAGCTGATGCTCTGGTCAAGAAAGATTTGTATAAACCCCAAAGGCATTACAGAGCACTCAAAATAAACTTTTCTGACTGGCCCTCTGCCTCCTTCATCCTATGTTATATAGAAAAGATCTGGCACAAATTACCAGCATATGGAAAATCAGAGCCATGTTCATGGGTAGCTACTTTTAATTTGGAAGAAACCTTTCTCCATTCCCCCATTTGGCAAACTTCCTCAATTTTGTGGTATTTGTCTTTTGATGCAGAAAAAAAAGTGATTAGCCAGAGCAGAATACGGCAATATGAATGATTGTGTGATCACACAAAAAAAATAGAGCATTTCTAACACAGAGGGCTTGGGCAGAAATTTGACCTGTGTCTCACAGCTGTGCCCAAATTAATGGGGATAAAATTAATGGGCTTAGTTACTCACTCCTGTTCTCATAGTCTAAAATCTGACCAGGTTAATATATAAATATTCTTGATTTGGGTGCCTTTGCTATGCCTTTTATCCCTGTAATTTTTTGGAGTTGGCTGAACATAACTGTTTCACACCCTGACTTTTGACTTCATGTATTCCAAACAGAAAAATATTTGGCAGATTACCCTAGAAATGCAATTTGCTTACCATGAAAATTGAAATCAGTCTCTGGTAGATTTCATATCCAATGGTTAAATTAGGGAAAGTATTTGTTAGGAAATGTGACTGTGAAGATTTCCTATTGTTAACTCACACAACTGGAGAAGAAGGGCTGCTTTACTTGCTTAAGAATTTCCCATGTTTGGTATATCCTGGAGTGGAAAGCAGGTTTTGACAGTCATGAGGTAATACTTCTCAATAGGGGCTGGACAATTTACAAAACCATTGTCTTTCCTTGATAGGAAATGGAGGTCAACTGCCATCATTCTTCTTGTATGTCTGTTAATTCCCAGGGCAGTTTTGCAGGAAATTTCCTTTCCCTGCTCCTTAGTTATTTGAAGCATTACAATATTTTCCGGAATATGTGGTGCTGGCTTATATGGACCAACAGAAGACTTAATTTTGAAGGGAGAAATACTTTTAATTACACTTGAAGCAGAAGCTTTACTTGTAGTTTCCAACAGAATAAACTGTGTGATTTATTTCAGGTAGTAGGTCAAGGACTCATACTTTATACATTCAAGATATAAGCAGTTTTCATAATTTTTCTTTGTCTCTCAGAGATTCTGATATGTTTATTAATTTTCAATTATTTAATGTTTGTTCACTGTAAACTGAAGGCACCCAAAATTGTTTTATTCCATGAGAACCCAAAATATTAGGGTCAAGCATTCTGCTAATGTGACAAAGAGAACAAGGTCACTGTTTTCTTTTTTTTTTAATTTTCAGGCTTCCAAAATATTAGCAACTTATTTTTCCAATGCCTTGACCTGCTTTGTGCTTGCCCAAGTAGGATTAAAATTACTGGAGAAAGTAATTTTATAGAGGTGTATATATTTATTGAAAATATGAAGACAAATTTGGGACCTGTTTTGAATCTCTTTTTTGTTAATGGATAATATTAAAAAAATTTCTAGCTCAGATATTATCAAATTAATTTCTTAACTTTTCTGAAAATGTTTTACATCTATCAAGTGAAACCAATAAAAATCCCTTCTGTTGATGCCCTAACCCGTGGATCAGTATACTCTGATAATTTATGTGCTCAACCTAAACAAAATTGCTTCATTTAAATCTACTTACAAAGTATCTACCAACACAACTAGATCAGTTTCTAAATAGATTTTTTTAGATTGGTACAACTTTTTAATATACACATGCACAAATATTTGTGTGCAGTAGAAATTTCTGGAAAATTAAGAAGTATGTTTTATTCTGAATTATAATTCAGATATCTATACATATTTCTTGTGAATTTCACCCCTGGCTCACGCAATGTGACAAAATGGATATTTCCTCAGATTAGAATTATATTTACGATTCTTTAAAATTTCAAGGGAAGGATTTTATTCCAAAATAAATCACCGAGGTACTTTTAAAGGCAGGAAATTGGATTGTGCACAAGTTGTTTTAGAGAATATATAAAAACTAAATTACATGTGAAACTGCAAGTGAAATGAATTCACAGATGATTGAAAAATGGAAAGTTGCCTAACAATTCCCCAAGTTTACTAATCACCTGGCCTAAGACATATGTTCTTTCTTGGGAAAAAACCAAAACCAGCTATGCCTGCCTGTCTAGGTTCAGCTCATGGCTAGGGTGGTATTTGAAAGCCCATAATGAAGGTGAGAGGGAAAGGTGAGGCACAGTCTCATGGTGCTCTCAGGATAACTCTGAAGACTCTTCTTATCCCTGGATACAACAGAATAATTTGCATTTACACAGTGGAAAATCCATCCTGTCTTTCAAACAGGAGTAGGAGAGGGAACCTTGAAGTCTGTGGTTATCATTAGGACTTGGCTTGATTCACCACAGATTGCCACTGTAACATTATATAATGCTATTTGGATGAAAATTTACAAATTAAAAGTTTTGATCCAAAGAGAAAACTGCTGATAAAAAAAATTAGAATGAATGAGATCCTTTAGAAGTCAAAATACCAATATTATGTGCTGAAACACTATTTAAGATAGTTGAGAAATACATTCTTTTGTAGCACTTTTTTCATGTTGCATTGGTTAAATCAATCAAAATCATATCTGTGTATGGATGAATTGCTCCTTCTCTTGCTTGAAATTGTTTGGGATTACTCAAGCTTTAGGAGACCTCTTTTTTCCCCTCAATTCCATGTACTTAAAACCAGGATGAACAGAAATAATGGCAGAGACCTATAATATTCACTGCATGCCCTTTCCCAGCTGACTGCTTACTTTGAAACCATTCCCAGCACTGCTGGCTATGCCCTTTAAGCAAACTCTGAAAAAGCAGATAATGCCTACACTTCCTGAAGAGCTACTTCCCTCTATGATCCTTTTATTCCAATAAAGATACAAGGTAAATACAAAACAAGGGGAAAACAGAAAGAGCCTTACTTTTCACCTCAGTACCACCAATTGCTCCTTGCTTATTTTTCAAAATCCTTTTTTTTTGCTTTACCTGGAAATGATTATCCAGAAAAAAAGCTAAATAAAACATTAATAGGTCACAGAAACTGTCAGAAGNCAAACTCTGAAAAAGCAGATAATGCCTACACTTCCTGAAGAGCTACTTCCCTCTATGATCCTTTTATTCCAATAAAGATACAAGGTAAATACAAAACAAGGGGAAAACAGAAAGAGCTTTACTTTTCACCTCAGTACCACCAATTGCTCCTTGCTTATTTTTCAAAATCCTTTTTTTTGCTTTACCTGGAAATGATTATCCAGAAAAAAAGCTAAATAAAACATTAATAGGTCACAGAAACTGTCAGAAGCCAGTCTCTTCTTCAAAATAGCTGCTGTCCAGTGTTTGCTATTGAAGTCTACAGTGCCCATGGTTTGCATGTTTGAATGTCCTGCTGGCTCTCCAGAGCAGAGCAGCAGCTGGAGCAGGAGAGTGTAACTTACATCAAGGCACAAAGGTGCTTGGTGTAACTTTAACCTTACAAGAACTGAAAACATTTCTTTTAAATATATAGGTTAAGTTTCTGGAAGATAAAGAATCTATTCCATTTTAAGAACTGATAAAAACGTTCACCATTTCAAAACAAGTTATTGGTATTTTCATTATAAATGATGTGTTTATGAAATATATTAAACACAACACTGCTTAGACTTGTCCTTTGAATAACAGACCTGGCCCTTTGCATATCTGTAATGGATTTCCATCCATTTGTAGCCTTAAAAAACATCTATAGGGTTTATAATATCCAATCATTTTTTTATAAGACAGTTACTTAAAAGTTTTTTTGTATTTTCAAGGAAATACACATGCAGAAAAAAAACACTGTATCCTATTACAAAAATCACACAAATCCTGAACAGTAAATTATTTGTTCTTTGATTATGTCAAACACTTTCAGTGTTCTTTTTAAAATTTCCAAATGATGCAGGACTTCTTAGTTGTAATGTATTTACTCTATTTTCACAAAATGAAGAGTCTGTAAAAAGTTAATTGGTATTATTCTTGAATAAAGAATTACATCTTTTTCCAAACTAATCTCTCATAATAAAAAATTTGCTGTCTAAGAAAACCTCTCAGCTTCACTTTTTCATATCACTGTTCTTATGAATGGCTAATGATGAAGTAGAACATAGGCAATACTGAGGATACTGACTGGTATCATTATCTACATAAATTTCATCTGTGTAAAAATCTTGGTTTATGCCAAGGGAAATAAATTTTTAGGGATTAGAGAGACACAAAAATACGTGTATATGCAAACACACCTGCACTCGCATACCACTTGTTCTATCGGCCCTAAAATCAATTTCAGTAAAACCCTAGATATGCTTGTGTACAATATAATTTTTTCATATTTTCACAGCAATCACTCAATGATCTCTCCTCCTTAAAACCTTTCAATTTTAGTTAAAAGTTTGAGTTTGAGTGTGGATTGCTACTTATCAGAGAGGTATTACTTCTGAGGTTTTTTTCTTCCCTCTGAAGGAGGGAAGTGTCATACAGACAAAGCACCATAAGTGATCTTCCACCTGAGCAAAATTAATGCCTATAAAGTCTGAAAATGATAGCACACTGGCATCTTCAAACTCTGTTCTTACAGTCGTGCTGCCTAAGTTAGATTTCTTAGTCTTTTAGACTGATAACACCACCACTAAATTTCTGAGCTCCTTATGCAAGATTGGACAGTTATCATAAAAATTTTTGTGTAAACAGAACCAAAATAAATAAACAAAAAAACCCCAAACTCCACTCTAAGTTATATGTCCATCTCAACAATTCACAATACTTAGATCAAGCCCAGAGGAACCTCATATAGACTTTACAGAAAGCATTGAAATATTCACTGTATAGGTGCGCTTCAGAACAAAATACTGAGTAAGACAGAGAAAAATAAAATGGTTTCAAATGGAGCTGATGCCAAGGGCAGGATTTAATACCTCAATGTCAAAACATTTTCATACAAGTTACAATAACTGGGAAAGGAGTCTTTAAACCTAGGAAAAGTTTATATTTTAAGGAAAACATCAGCATTTTAAGAAAGATACGTACAATCAAGACTGAATTCACCTTAGTTTTGGTTTCTTATGGTGTCACAAAATAACAACATCATAGAAATTACAGTATCTTCTCATACACTATTTTTTTTTTAAGGCATGTATTATTCCCCTATAATAAAGGCTTTACTGCTTAATTTCTCCAGCACTGGCTTTGTTTAGAAATGCACTGCTGTGGTGATGCTTCCCAAACTAGTGTGTTGATACAAACACTTTAAAATACTTTCTTTTAGTTGTCCAGTAATATAATTTTTCAACATACAGGACCAATTTCTTTCACATCATTAAAAACAACAGAACATTTTTATATGCAGACTACTTAGAAAGTAATCTATATGCAAAGAAATCCTCAAGGTCAGTTGATTGCATTAATTTTATGTCACAACACAAAGGTAACTACTTCAGAATTATTCATGCTCTTGTTTTTAAATGTTCTTTCTATGCTCACAGACATTCAATATAATGAATGTCAATTGTTAGCTTTATTGCAACCTACCTTCTAGGGATGTTATTTATTAAAAGAATTGTAATAATTTGAACTCTATAAAAAAGTCCACAGACTTTATTAATTCATATGTAAAAAAAATGGGCAGACAGTGCAGAGGTTCTGTTTTGAACTTTCAGTTTTCAGTTTGTCCTATTTTGGGACCTTATAGCTTATTTGTAAATATTGAAAAGGCTTGTTCTGTCCCCAAAGTGTAAATTGTCAATTTTAGGGAAGATCTGATATGTTCTTCTAACCTTTGGTTTAGAAGAAAAGCAGCATAATACCACTATAATTCAATACAAATCAAAATGTCAAAGAACTGTACAATGTAAAGCATTTTAATCTCTGTCAATGAAATGATGTCTCCACTTAATCTTTGTCTTGTTTGCTTGTTTATGCTTTTTGCTTGTTCAGTGATCCACACAAACATGTATTTTCTACAAGTTAAATCTCCTGGTCTAGCCCTCAATCCATTTGTTCCAATTCCAGGTGTGTTTTTACTTTTACACTATTTGAAGAACTAGAGTCACAAGCTAAGGAATATACAGGGAATAACTGTTTAACATTGGGTGGTTTTGTATTATCTTGCTGAAGCATAAATTTTCAGACTAAGGAAAAGATTGGCTTAGGCAACTTGACTTTCAATTGCTCTGTAACCTTGAAACTAAATACACTGGATTCATGTGTGTGTGTGAATGTGTGTACTCCATATGATGTCCATGGTAAGATTTTAAGCAAGTGAAAGCCAATATGTGAATTTTGAGAGAAATACTTATTTATTTCCCTGCTGCTCTAGTTTCTGCTACTTTGTCTTTTTCATCATAGTACTCAGTCCCACAGAGCACAACATCACCTTTAACAGACCGCTGAGTTACTAGATAACAGCATGAGCCAATTTAAAATCAATCAGACCTATGTCTTACCATGCTCCCTTCCCTTCTTTTGCTGCTTCTCATGAGCAAAGGTCTAGCTAAATTATGGCAGCAGCTGGCAGGGGATGAGGAACAAGTTTCTTTAATGATGAAACTGAGACAGCAGCTTAAAACAGACCAAGAAATTCCCTCTGAGGGTTTAAAACAAGAATACCAGGAATGGATGCAGATCCACAGGCACATTAGCTGAAGGTGAATCACCTTTTGGCATCCTAGGAGGAGGTTCTCTCACAATAGGGACTCTTTTATTAGTGATACATCGCTGTCAGAGAAGGGAAGTGTTCAAGATGACAGTTCTGTAAGCCTCCTTATGTTCACAAAAGGCAGCATTAGTCATTGTTATTTTCTGTTTAGTGGTGAGCCAGATATAATGACTGTTCCTCTTTACAGGTATTTCCACCTTCTCCTTGTATTATGGCTATCTGGATTTATTCTTCTTGCAGGCTTCACAGAAGTTCTACTTGAAGACACTGCAGTGGGCACAGTCTGGATGGCCAAACAGGCAGGGAAAGGTTTTCTCAGAGATGAAGGGAGGAAGCTGTGTAGGAAAGCAACAGAGGAATGACAGAGTGAGGTTCAATGAAACTGCAAACTACCATTTTTTGAAAAAGTGTAAAGAAACAGAGTATTCATCCATGATCAGAGGCATCTGGGTCTTTTTTTCTCCACATTTGCATTTAGATCTTCATTTCCTGTACCATAATTAAGTAGGGTAACATTAATTGCCATAAACAGGATTTTACTCACAGTTTGAAGATTTCACTTTGACTCTGAAGACCTAGCTTGATTTTGAAAATGTGATGCATTAATCCACGATCTGAACCCTCATTTTTCAATGCACATATCTGTCTGTGCTGTGCTAGTATCTGACATTCTTACAAATACTAATGCACAATACCAGTTTTTAAGTGAAAAATATGAAAAGCTGTAGTTCCTGGCATTCACTTGTTTTAAGCAGTGTTAGTCTTGTCAGAGGACTGCATAGACCTCTTGTTTGTACTACCCAAGGTTCCACATGATTCCACATGATACAAGTAACTTACAGTCTCAGAGCTGAATAAAAATCCATATGGGAATGGAAATACGACAACAGAATAAAACAGTTTCGCTAAAATGAAAATTTTTCATTTTTTTAACACCAAGACTTAATTCACTGAAGTTTTTTTCAAAAGAAAGTTGAAATAAATCTGTCATTTTGTACTTCATTTCTCTTAAATCAGATTAGAGAACATTTGAGTGGGGAAGGGCAAATGGGACTGAAAAGAGCCTAAAGAAGACAGAAGATAAAGCTGAAGTTTAAACCGATTGATCAGGTCTAGAACTGGATGCAGATATTTACAGAGGAAGCCCAGGTGAGAAGAAGGCTGGCAAGGTAATGTCTTTGAGGTTATTGTGTCTCCAGACCCCAAATGTCTGTGTCTAACTATTCTTCAGCTCTTAGCAAAAAGCTCAAACACTCCTATTTCTTTATGCATTGCAACACACTAATATCAATAACCCACTATTGTCAGTGGCTTTTATGACAATTACTTGAAGCAGCAGAAGCCAAAGGGTTCAAATTTTTCAGTCTAGGTGTGGACAAATTATATACATGATTGTGCTGGTTTTGGCTGGGGTAGGGTTAATTTTCTTCACAGTGGCTGGTATGGGGCTGTGTTTTTGATTTGTGCTGAACCCAGGGTTGATAATACAGAGCTGTTTTTGGTATTGTTGAGCAGGGCTTGCCCAGAGTCCTTGTTTTTTGTGCTGCCACACTGGTGAGGAAGCTGGGGGTAAATGGGAGGCTGGGAGGAGACACGGCCCAGACAGGTGACCCCAATTGACCAAAGGGATATTCCAGACCATGGGATGTCACTCTCAGTGTATAAAGCTAAGGGGAAGAGTGAGGGAGAGGGGGCCATTTGGAGTGATGGTGTATTGACCATGTGATGGAGCCCTGATCTCCTGGGGATGACTGAACACCTGCCTGCTTATGGGATGCAGCGAGGCAGTTAATTGTTTTGCTTTGCATCTGTGCATGACTCTTGCTTTTCCTGTTAAATTGCTATCTCAACCCACAAATTTCCTACCTTTTACCCTTCTAATTCTCTCCTGATGGTGGGACAGTCAGCAAGCAGCTGTGTGGTACTTGATTGCTGGCTGGGGTTAAATCACACCAATGATGTATTATGATGGCATTCCCTTTTTCTAAAGTTTATTCTTTAAAACAGAATGAAAATGGATGTTCTATTTAGTATTAGTATGCATTCATTGCGCAACAAAAATGTCCCCAAGATTTAGATATTGAACCCTTACAATCATGAATTTTCATGTCTTATTCCAGTGTATTTTGTGTTAACACTTAATTTACAGGTTCATCACTTCTGTGAAGCCCCTGTACCATTTTTTCCATGAACCTGTATCAGGGCTGACTTTGCAGCAATAATGCTTTTACTCTGTAGAATCCATACAATTTTTGTTTTTAAGGTTATATATATAGAGAGAATATATATAAGAATGCACAGGCTTACAGGGGATTGAAAAAAAGATTTCATCATATAGCTGTGTCAAATGTCACTGACGCCAAAGTTTCTACACATATACTACCCCTTATGTTCATAAGAATGGTACAGAGATGAAATAATATCTCTGAAAAAAACATATATAAAAAATTCAGGAAAGGGCTTTTTCATAGTGATGAAGTCAGAGAGATTTGGACAGTGCAAGTAAATGAGCCATGAAACCTAAGCAAGCAAAGAGGAGAAAACAAAACATTAACTATTTGCTCATTAAGGGATCAGATATTCTGTGCAGTGAATATAGGGGGAGTTATGTGAAAATTACAGTTTACATTCTGCAGTTTAGTTCTGTATCACAGTGCATTTGCATACAGCAGCCAAATTCAGCCAGTACTAACAAACTTAATTAAGACAATCAGTACTTTTCTGATTGATATTGTACATATTGCCTATTTTTATGCATAAAGGGCGATTGCAGCTGTCTGATACACAGTTGTATGGCACCCTACCACTTAAAATAGATATTTTGTAGCTTCCACAAAGTAGGCAGTGGTGTGAATCAAAGTTATTCCTGAAATTCAAATTTTTCCATAGGCACTCCTAATTTTCTGTTTCGGCTGTTTGCCTGTCTGGTGTGTCAATATGCTCTGCTCAGAATAAAGCTGAAGAGTGCAGACAGAAGAGAATATGTAACAGACCCTGAAACTCATCTCCTTAAAATATATGCATTTCTAATTGCTCCATTGACAACTCATAAACCTGAGAAGCCTAGGAGAGTTCTAGGCTCTGAACAAATCTACTTCAAAGTAACTTTTAAATTAAAAGAAAAAAAGCCCACACGCATGAGAACATAGTAAAATAATTCCCATTTTAGACAACTATGGATATTTATGACTAAAAGAACAAGCACATACTCTTAATTTATAAATATAAAATAATATATATATACTATATATATACTATATATATTATAAATATAAAATATATATAAATACTACAAATTTATAAAGAGATCTGAAATTTTAAGACCATATGAAGACTCTAAAAGGGCCTTTCTCCTGCAGACCCCTATAGCCTATTCCTCT
Source organism: Polioptila caerulea (assembly GCA_013397295.1). Classification (NCBI taxonomy): domain Eukaryota; kingdom Metazoa; phylum Chordata; class Aves; order Passeriformes; family Certhiidae; genus Polioptila; species Polioptila caerulea. Next base: position 1,070,748 of record VYXF01013111.1, on the reverse strand, counting down.
TGACAGCTGCAGGGACTTGTGTTTCCAACATAATTTGACTTCTGAAGATACAAGCCATAGTGCTGAGGTGGGGAAGAATAACAAAGAACTGGTTGGAATTACACCCTTTCCTTTCAGAATCCCGAAAGGACCTGCAGAAGATTTTCAACCATTACCCTGACGGCAATGAAACCAATGTTTCTTGAAAATCAAAAGCGAGATGAACACAGAGATGGAGAAGTAAAATTCTTGAGTGATTCTTTAAAGCTCTTTCCTTATACTTTGCACAACTAACAGTAGTCTGTGAAATCTCTATTCCTGTGAATAAAGTAATTTCTAAAATCACAAAATCACAGATCTTTCTTATGCTGCAGTAACCAAAACTCCGCCCCAGCACTCGAGGTGAGGCCGCCCCAGAGCAGAGCAGAGTGGGACAATCCCCTCCCTTACCCAGCTGTGATGCTGGGCCTGGTGCCCTCAAGACACAGGTGGCCCTCCTGGCTGTAAGGGCACTGCTGGCTCATATTCAACTTTCCATCATCTAGAACCCTCACATCCTTTGCTGTGGTGCCACTTTCCAAACTCTCATTTCCCAGTCTGAACACACATCCAAGGATTGCCCCATCCCAAGTGAAGAATCCATCCCTTTCCTTTGTTGAACTTCACATTGTTGGTGATTGCCCAGTCCTTAAATTTAAATCCTTCTCTCTACAGAACTTCCCTGCCTCCATGGGAGTCAACAGCCCTTCCCAGTTTTGTATCATCTGGAAACTTGCTTAGTATCCCTTTGAGCCCCACATCCAAGTTGTTAATGAACATGTGGAAGAGGCAGCCATAAGAGTTCCAGTCTGCCACTCTCTGTAGACTGGTATTTTAGGTCCTTATTGGCAACAAACACTGTTTGGAGGAAAGGGTTAAAAGGGGAACAATGGCAAAGAGGGTGGTAAATTCACTCAAGTGGCCTTGCAACTCGGAACATTAAAGCTTGGACAGTATCAGTGTGGGAAGACTCCATTTATTATGCCTAACGCTGTTTATCCTCAGTCTGTTTTGAGATGTAGAATTCCTGTGCAGAGAAAACACACTCTCACTGACATACTTTAGCCACCTTTTGAGAGAGACCAAAAGTTCAGAGATCCCAGTGTGGTGATAAACTGTGTTGTGTGAGGCCCTTGGACAGATCAGCAGGGCCCGTCAGAGCCCCGACGGCGCCTGTGTGCCTGCTCCTGTGCGTCTCTGCAGCCCACCGTGGGCTGGGCATGTTCAGACAGAGAAGCAATGAAATAAATCTGCTCTTGGCATTTCAGCTGTGCTTCTGTGGTCACCCTGGTTACCTGCAGGTGTTGATTCACATAAATGCCAAGGCCCTGCAACTTGTTGGACCAGAAAGAAGAATTTAAAAATGGGGTTTGCCCTTTCTAAATGTGTTGTGACCACTGGACTATGTGAAATTAAAAGAAATGTACTGAAACCTCAGTGCTACTTACTTTGGCAATGACAGAATTTAGGTTCTGAGTAATAAAATAGTCCTCTATCTCTACAACACATTCACCTGCAAGGCAGAATATAATTGTCATCTCTCTAGTATTATGTCTCACCTTTTGTAATTTATCTGACCTAAGTTTCCCTGGTCAGCAATTGAATGCTTACATTTTATTATCCAAAGATGTCTCTTTGTAAATGTTTTTGTTTATTTTTTGTTTGTTTCTTTTAATGCCTGCAAAAGCAATATGACTTCCATCACACGTCTGGTTTATTTCTTTTCACTTAAACTCTGAAAAAATATTATTGCATGACTAGTCTTTGTTTCTGAATGATAATTTGAGGCAGATCAGCAAAATGTACCAGAGATAGTAGATCCAACACACTTTAAAATCTGCATTGAACTCATCCAGTTTCAGCAAAATCAATTCTTTCTATGCAAATGTTAATCCTTTCTGGGGTAGGTACTTCTTTAACCATCTTGGCATCTTTAAACTCAGTTAAACTATGCAATTTTAGTATTTTTCTATTCTCAGAATCCTCAATGTGTCAGATAGCATGTTTGCTATATTTCTTAGCTGTCATTTCACAGAAGAAAGCAGTAGTTTAATTACTCATAGTTATTAAGAACGTATTTTAGTAACCAAAAGGGACAAAGGATGTCTTTCAAGAGGTGAGAAATGCTACTGAGAACTACATCATAGCCAAGTCATCAGCATGGTACTGATTCTCAGGTGGGTATGCTGGTGCCTGAAAGGCAGTCATTGGATCAGATTCCTCCAGGGGTAGAAATTGCTGAGACAGGCAGTAGGTCACCAGGTCTGAGGTGTCTGAGGAAGAAAGCTGAACCAGTCTGCTGAGGGATTGCTAATTATTAGGGAAATAACATCCTATATTGCTGTTTCTCTCTGCCCTCAGGGAAAAGTCAGCAGCAGGGCCGTGTCAGAGACAAATGGCTGTTAAGATCTGCCTGCAGAGGGATTCAGCATGTGGAAGTCAGTCTCAAGCAGGTGATTTTGAGATGAGGTGTTTTTTATATCCTTTCTGAGAAGGCCATCCAGCAAACTGATGTCTGAAGAGATACCCTGCTTCCCTTTGCTAACTCAGTGGTGGATTATTGCACAGTTAAGTACACCATTTCACTCACATCTAAGCACAGCTCACACCAATGAGTGGGAAAAATTATTTTGCTCTTCTGCTAACTTAAGCTATGATATTAAAAAAAAAAAACCAAAACAAAACAGTATATGAATTATAGAAAATCTGCAATGCACAATTGGAAGATAAATCAATAAAATATCTTTCTTAACAAAATGTGAATTTTATTACAACACTGGACATTATATTGCTTTTCCCTGAATAGAAAGAAGGTGGATCTCTCTGATTTGTATCAGCATATTTCTCTCTTGCAATAAATTGTATCTATAAATTATTTATACTGCAACTTGTCAGCAAAGAAATGTGTACTGGAAGCAAGCAATGTATGTATATATAAAGGGTATATACATATATTTGTACTATGAAAGTAAAAGAGGGGTAGCAGATGACAAAAAGGATATATAAGGTAAGTTTTCTGCATAGCTAGTAAAAAAAGAAAGGAATAAATGGAACAATAAAAATATATTTTACATAGAAATTAACTATAATTTTATAATTACTGTTTTCAGTATACACACAGTCATGAAATTCTCTTAGTCTTCTGTAGAAAGAGGTTAATTTTTTTTCAGAAAATTCTCATGAAGTATAATTAAAATGAGGTGTTTACTAGAGAACTAACAGTAAATACAAATGTGTATGGTAGTTCACTTGTCGTAGAGAAATTGCATAAAATTGTTTTATTATTTCTGGTCAGCAGAAAATTCAGGTAAAAAATTATACCTGTTAGGCAGACTTTTTAGGTAAAACTCAAGTTAGAGAAAGGGCAAATAAAAATATTGTATGTGAAGTAATATAGATTCTAACTCCATGTCTAGGCAAGCAACAAATCAAATAGTGCTGTTGTTGACTTGCCTCTGAGCTATATTCTTGAGAAATACAACATTCTGGCACGCGAACCAATATTTCCATGCACAATCAGCCATATCCCACAAGGAATACACAGTATTTGATGTAAAATCAGATACACTATTCTTCACAGTGGATGAGTTTTCATTTATGTCCACTGACTGTTTCATTAAAGTAAAATATCTCTGAAATAAAAATGTTGCAAGTACTTAAAACATCACTCTTCAAATGTCTCACTATAGGCTTTTCTTCCCTTATTCTTTGTTCTTTAGAAATGAATGGTTAAACTATGAAAAATTAACATGAATCTATTTTAGGTAAGGAAAAAAAAAATGAAAAGCTGGGCCCACAGGATTAGATCTATAACTAATTTCTCAGATAGCTACTACTAATAATATATAGCTTTCATTCCATAATGAAAATCAAATGGAGATTTTACTTGAATAACAGAGTCTTGACTGCACAGCACAACACAAGAACAATTTACTGATCCTTCTCTTTCCTCTTGTGTTGTTATAATTACTGAAAAAATAACACTTTAATGTCAGTTTTCAAAATTTGTATCAGCAAATAACATCCTGATTGGAGGACTGATTTTAAGGGAAATGGATCAAGTAATCTACTAGAACATATAGACAAAAATAATATATCTTTTCTTTGTATTAAAATAGTTTTTTCAACACTGATGTTGTTTACAATTTTTCTTAATATTCTGTTTGTGCAATTTGGAGCCCATCTATTAATTGAGGATAATTTCTTGTGCAGCAAGAAAAACTTATGAGTGTTTTGTACTATAAGCACTATTGTAAACCTAAATGTAGTAAATAGATAAAAGAAATCTAACATGATTTTCTTAAAGGATGAGAAAAAAGTATTGAAATTGGAAAAAACTCCAGATTTACCATATGAATTTAAATAATAATAATTATGAACGACTATCATGCTTATTGTTGGAGAATTATTACAATGAAAGTGTAGAAAGTCATCATCTGCCCTAAAAGAGTCTTTGTGAAGTTTTCATTTTTGGTCTAGTGTAATAGGTTGAATTTTAATGCCTACAATATAAATTATTCCAGTATCCTTCTCAGTGAAACAATAATTTCTCATACACCGATTTTGAATATAGTAATTTCTGTATTAGTACTGTGCTTGCAATTGAAAATGAAAGAGACTCTAAGTGATGTTGGCAATGACAGACTTGAATTTCCCTATATAGTTTTTGAAATTAATAAAGGCCTACTACTTGGAGCTACTCTGATCCTTGGTCTAGCAGGACCTGCAGAACAACTGAAATAACAGTTTTTCCTGAAAATAAAATATTTATGGACATGAATCTCCATTTAGACTTTCCCAAAGCTTTTGGGCTATGATTCCACAAATTACTGTATTTTGTAGGGTTTTCTTCCTCTATGCCCTACATACTGTCTGTTTTTGATGAAGCAGATGTACATTAGTACTTTTCCTGTCAACAAAGTATTTATCAAAATACTTCTTGATAGAACATTTTTATATGAGTCAACCAACTTTTAGACAGCTCAAACAGCACTTGGCATTCAATTTTGACAATTGCGATAAAATTATAAGTCTTTTTACCTTTATTTATCCAAATTTTGAAAAGGTCTTTTCTATTATTTGCTTTCTATTGTTTGTAATTATTCTTAACTACCATGTTCTGGGAATGTAATTCTTCAAATAAGAATTTGACCAAAGCTTTCCAACAAATAAGCAGAGAATTCCCATTACTTTTCAGGCTTGTGTAAGAACAGGCTCAGAGTAAGTAAAAATATTTAGAAGATATGTAATTAATGTTAGTTACATTTTAGATTTCTGCAGAGGGTTCATTTCAGTGTTACTTGAACACTGAAGCATTGGCTTAAAAACACTGGATTGTTGTATTTGAAATACTGTTTTCCAAATTATGCTTTTCAGAGCTGTGATATGACTTTACTGGGGATAGGATTTTTCCTCTGCATTTTTTTTTTTTCAGTCTCAGAAGTTAGGAAGCCTTCCTCAGTGGTAAGAGAGATTCTGCATGGAGATTCAACAGATCTGAGCTTTGAACTACAGGAAAGACACATGCAGCATAGAGATTGATACTTATTCCTAGACATCTGCATAATATGATCTGTCTTTGAAAATTTGAAAACTTAGTGGTTTAATTATTGCTTTCATTTGTATCTCACTTGTTTTTTAATTATTTAAGTAAGAGTTTCTTGTATTTTAGTATACCACTCAACTTCCAACAGTTGGATATTTCCTTATTTTCAGATCCACAAATTAAAAGGTTCACTATTTTAGTATATTTCTATTTATTCTAAAGCTAAATTTATTTATTGCAGAAAGCACTACACTGAACACATGCCAAAAGAAATCTGGACTGAACCTGTAAGACAACAGTTGGGATCCTCTTCCTATAATTCTATGTAGAAAAATGCTAGAACAGAGATAAATTTATGACATGTAATTCAAGAGGCGTTACTGCAACTTCATAACTTGATTTGACTCTGTACTTTTCTTGTGCATATGCATGTAATTAGGAAACAAAGGAAGGATGGAAAACTTAAAATTCATGACATGAAGTACAACCTCTATGCACTGACAACAAGCAATTAAAAACCCTGCAACCTTCAATTTGCCGGTGATCATATGCGTCTCCAGAGACCAACAAGAGTTGAAGTCTACACAGTTGAATGTGTTCTGACTGTGGATCACATACTTTCCAATATTTGCTATTACCTTTGCTAAAAAGTTTTACCTATCCTTTCTTTTAAGTGGCACAGAGAGACTACACAATGTTTTAATAATTAAATGTATCCAGCTGACTCAAGAAGAATGTAACTGCTGTAGGAATCATCCATGACTTTTGAGGTTTTAGGCTTTAGTTACTGATCTATGAGTATCACATAGATCTCATGTGAGTACAAGTATATTTTTCAAAGTATGATACAACAGCATATAAAAGAAAACATACTAGCAAGTACAATTTCATAATAATAAGGAAATACTCCTCTCCCATTTTATCCTAATAATGTTGTGTTGTTGTACTGTGCACCTGTGCCCAGGGGCTGCAGGATGTCTGTGTGTGGAGGGACAGGGAATGCTCTGGGCTGGACACAGCTGGATCCAGAGGGCTCCAACCCACTCATTGCAGGGCTTTGCTGGGCCTCTCAGCCAGGATGGAAGTGCTCTGGGAAAACAGTTAAGGAAAGGCAAAATACCCTTTCAAAACACTTATGGTCTGATCATAACCCCTCTTTCTCCATCAATCTTGCATAGCTCAGGGACAGGAAAGAGGTAAAGGAGATGAGAAAGGAGAGAAGTTGAGACTGGGAATGTGTGTGTTTGTGTGTGTGTGTGTGTTGTGTGTGTGGGTGGGTGTTTTCATTTTTGTCACTATCAAAATCTTTTTTAATTGGCAGTAACTTAATTTTCCCCTAGCTGCTATTCATGGTTTTTTTGCTGTGATGATAATTGTTGAGTGATATCCCCATCTGTATCTTGACCCATTAACTTCTCTCACTCCGCAAGAAGGACCACGTGATTGTAGAGACAGCTCTGTGATCTACAAGAAATTTCTCGATCTACTCAAGTCCGTTTTGAAACAAAAAGATAAATTAATTATTCTGCTTTGGAATTAGACTAGGAGAGAGAGGCGAGAAGGTTTAGGCTTTATTATTTTAGGTGACTAAACAATAAAAAATTCAAAACATCATGCTTGTCACAAAAACAAAACTGGCCAGAGATGACTGAGGTTATTCATATCTAGTTAAGCTCCTTTTCAATGCCTTGTGATTATCTCACAGATAAATGTCATAAGTGAGGGACAGTATTTAGAAATTACCTTTCTATCATAAAAGAAGGCGGAAGGTAATTGTGGTGTGTTGATTTTGGTGAGCTGCCAGACCTTAACAGAAAAACAGTCACTGACCTTCCTGATAGACTCCTTTTGGTGCACTTTCTTACCCCTCTAATCCATCTGACCATTGCAAAATGGAAGTATTTGAGCTGAACAAAAAATTTACAGCTACCAGCACTGGAGTTATTTCCTTTCCTGTTCCTAGGTATACCTTTTTCCATTCCCATTTTTCTCTCACACAAAAGGAAACTCCTGCTTCCTTTCCTAGCAAGTCCTTCTTATTGAGTCTGTACCTGTCACTGACTGCACTCCAGTTGAGTGAGACATCCAACCACATCTAGGTTGTACCTCTGTGCAGATCTGTAATTCTTCCTTTTGTTCCCCATGCTACATGTATTAGTGCACAGGCATGTGAGAGGCGCGCTTGTTCATGCCAATTTTTCCCAGAAAAAGCGTCAAAGTTTCTCCCATCATGCCATCCTCTTGGCTCTCCCTTACTTGTGTGAGTATGTTGGGATTTACTATTTTCTGTTTTACTTTGTTGATTATTAAGCATGTTTTGCCCATAGCACCCTGCATCATTTGCTTCTCAACCTGACTCACCATTTTGTCACTTGACTGAAGGCTGACATCTCCCTTCACTGTAATTTCTAATTTAAATCTCTCCTCATCTGTCTTGTAAGGCAGCTGGCAAGGATGTTTTTGCCCTGCTTAGAAGTATCCAGTCCTTGAAGAGGGTCCCATGGTCATAAAAATCAAGTTGTTTTGTTTCCAAGTGCTATTACTGCATAAGTTGTACTATGAGGTCAAGCATCTACAAAATAATTAGCCTAACTAATTTTTACTTCCAGCTGAGAGACGTGCAGCAACAGGTGTCATGCTTTTCCATTTATTCCTCTGTCCAAAATGAGAAGACAATCATCCCCATCATTTAACACTACCTAGACACATTATTTAGTGTATCTAGACCCTAACAAAAGGGTTTAGTTTCTGAAATAAAGTTTTTCTAGAAGAATCCCTATATGCAACTTGAGGAAAATGTTTATTGAAATGCATGAAGGCTGTTTGGAATTTTTCACACTTCACTGTGAATAGTTCTACTCTACTTGACTACCCACATTTTCCTTTTATGCAGCATAACCTGTTCAACAAAACCACACATAATCACCAAGTAGTCAGAGACTCCTAACATCAGTGGCAGACCTGATTCAATGTGTCACGTTGCTGAACCTACTAAATCACTGAGCTGTGCAATCGAGAGATTAAATCTCCCTCAACACTTTGGGTAGCATGTCCTCTCAGTGACAGCCACTACGAAGGGGCCAAGGGTCCCACTGTGACAAATGTAACCGGGAGCAGCATCCCTGACATGAAGACTCAGGAGAAGACAAGATGACAGAGAAAACAAAGGCTGAGGTCAGATCTAAATCTATTAAATTTCATTAGTCACAGCATTCTTCACTTCTTTCCTACCTTGAGGGCTGAGGTGTCCACCTTATTGTGGTTGGCAGGAAAACTACAGGCATTTTGTGTCAGTTAACCTATTTGGGATCTTAAATCTGTGTTAAAATGAAGATGCATATGATGATTGGAACACTTATGACAGAATCTTAATTTTCACATGAATCTTAATTTAAAATTTCACATGAATAGATGAAACCCTCCAAAGAAGCATAAACAGAATAATTAAAGATACAGACTTTAGAAACTAGACATTAACATAAGAAATAGATATTAGCCCCTCAGCAAAACGTAAACTAACCACTTCTTAAGGAACAAAAATATCCCCCAGTAGTTTGTTGCTTTGGTCAATCATATTTTAATTACTTCATTTTATATCAAATTATGTTCCCTATAGTAGGAAGCTGTTAGAAAAAGAAAATAGCAGGAAATCTAAATATAGGAAAATGTTAATCAAGATAAATAATAAAATGTTAATAGTAAAGATTGACGTAATAGGATGCTTCTTAGTAGTCATCACATAGTACACATCATTCAGATGGGTGATACTCCTCCAGTTACCTCTAAAGGTTGTTTTGAGACTTAACAATATAAGGCTTCCAGAAAAATCTTGTGGTAGACAGCAGCTGTAGCCCTGATCCATGGGCATCTAATGTGAACACATCTGGACACTGCAGGCCTCAGGACTATTTCTGACCAGAAGTCTGTCATCTGTGAAAAACAACAGAAAGAGACATAGTGAAATATTGAAGCGAAGAGAATTTCAGATACAGTCAGAACTTAGTCTTTCCATCTGTGTCAACTTATTTCCTTTCAATTTTTAAAAGTGATCCTGAAGAACATCATGCTGGACTGTTTCATGATTAAAACTCCAGTCTATGAAGTCTGCTTGCTTGCAAGCAGGTTTATATTTCTGCAATGATTTTCTGTGTTATATTTTAGCTCTGTTCATTTTAAAATTTTTTCTCTCATACTTACTGTTTCTTCATTGGTCCGTACCTCCATGTTACATCTATATTTGTTAGATATAGCCTGCGATAATTATGTCAGATGCTTGTTCTTCATTCTCAAAATCAATTTTACATCATCCCCTATCTGATTTTTTTCATCTGGTGCTTACATCTCAGTGGTTTCTACTGTCATCTATGTGCTTCACCAATCCTCTTTAAGTTTTACTCCTCAGCACTGCATTCTGCATCCTCACTTTCAAGACCTTTGCTGAAATACCATGCCTGAATTCTGCACTGCATCATTATTCTAGAGTTACAAGGATTACATTCTATGCTGAATATATCATTCTATGCAGAGCAATTTTCTTCTAAAGATATAAGCACATGGTTGTACCTCAAAACTATATAATGAAAAATAAAACTGATCAGACCTGATCATTATAAAATGGTCTTTATATCTAAAGAAGCTGAAACAAAAGCCCTTGCAGACCAACACAACTTTAGATAAAGCCTGGCAATCCTCATCCTTGATCTTTTGACCTGTTAAAAGTGATGGCAACAGTGTATTTACTGGGCTACAGGGCTACATTAATAACTGCCAAGGATTGTTGCTCTCAGAAAATATTCCTGATACATTATTGGTGATGTCCTTGCCTTCAACCTGTCTGTCAAGTTATTTTTTGTCTCTTAAATACCTTATATACACTCCTAGCCTACACCATTTGTTTTCTGAATACTAATAGCATCTCTTTTCCTTCTAACTGTACTTGAGGTACATGAATACCTGCATGAAGAATTAACTTTTATCTAAATAGCTTCATCCTTGCACAAAGGTTTTTAACAAATTCATTTTCTGGCTGCAGCTCATCTTGGAGAAAAATCTGCCTCCAAGTTCGGAGAGGGTGAATTTTGGGGTAAAACACTTGATTGTTCTCAAGCATTTAAGGGTTCAAATGAAAATTGCAGTACTTGCTTTCACTTCTTTTGAGACAGACAATTGTCAGTGTGCCTAAGCCATAGCCTCAGTTAGCTCAACACTGATTGAAGAGGAACATCCTGCTGAGTTAGCAGCACTTCTGTGTAAAGGGAAGATATGCACAGAGAATGTAAATTGCATTGAGTTTGTGCCAAATCCAGAGCAAGGTGGCCAGTCCCAGAGACTGAACTCCTGCCCCCCCACTCTTGTTACTCATTCCTATTAAGAAGTTTCACTTTTCTCCTCTGAGTTGTTTATATAGACACTTGAGGAGCAAATATTTCCTCTATTAAATTACAAAAATAAAGGAGAAAAGGTGAGAAAAAAAAGAGCAGATCCTTATGTGGTTACCTTCCAAGCATACTGGAAGAAGAGATCTGTAACAAAACTAAGATGAAATTGAGACTTAATCCTCTCACCAAAAAGATTTTGCTGCTGCTTCTTCTTATGTTACAGTGCCACAAGAGCATGACTATTCAAGTTTTAAGCCTGGATAGATCCTAAATTCTTAGGGTGAAGTTCTAGGCTTCCCCTGGTTAAAATAAAAACCTTGTGAGAAATTTTGAGCATTGCTAAATACATCTGTACCTGATGACACACAGAATTTCAGTAACTGTCTTATGACCTTCTTCTTCTTTCCATCTAAATATTTTCTCTTACAAGCATGAAATAAAGATATTATTAATTCATAAATTCATTAGTTAAATGAATATCCTTGAGGGTTGAAATTCTGTTTAGTAAGAACCAGTGACCTTGTTTACCACAGAGACTCTGTCCTGTAACACTGAAAAATTGTGGGGTTCATGGGAAAAATACATTTGCTGACAGACTGTGGGCCCCTGTGGGAAAGGAATACATTAGTTTCAACTGTTTTTATTAAAAATGGATTCTCTAGAGAAAGAATGAACTCATTGAACTTTTCTTTACTATGTATGTCACTAAAAATGAATCCCTAGTTTGTTTTCTTTATATGTCTGAGATTTTTTGATGAAGGCAAATCTTATCCTGCAGGCATCCTGCATCTTCCTTGTCTTCTCTGCAGGCATATAATTGCACTGCTCATAATTCATTAAGTCAGCACATATGGTCATATCCACATTCAAAAAAAGCTACTGACAGAAAGAGTGGCACATCTGAAAGGACTGTGTGTTCTCATCAATATGGAGTTTGAAGAGGACATAAGAGTGAGTATTGCCTTTATCAGACTTCTTGCTAGATAGATATGGAACTATGACACTTTTGATAACAAAAGAAAATTATTGTGAAAATTCAATCTAGGCAAAAAATAATGAAAGAAAATAAATGAGTTTCTGATGTTCAAGAGATACAAAACAAAGATATGAAAATTAACTTTCCTGCCTAAAAAGCAGAATTTCCACTTATGTTAATTCATATCCTATATTTATTTAGAAACTCCCAGCCAGGTCACATTTTATGTTTTTAGTCTATACAACTCATATTCCTGTAGAATATAGGGCCATTATCAGCCTCCTTTACAAAGGCTACATGATTACTCAAGCGAACAATGACAAAAATAATTATCATTAGATTGTTCAGTATCCCTTCCTAAAATTCTTAACAAGTTTTTAAACAGTACCAAGAGACTGATTCTTGCAGCCAAATTGAGGGCAGAGCCAGAAATAATTGATGTTTCTTTGACAATGACAAATAAAAATTTTAAATTACAAGGGAGGATTTAAATTAATTTGAGAAGAAATTGAATGCCCTGGCAAGAGAGATCATACATTGTCATGAGTCAAAACCAAACTGTCCTAAGAGAGTCTGTTAAAGGCTCACAAAATGAACTTTGTTCTCATTTAAAGGCATCCTAATGAAATCAGCTAACAGAGGGAGTTGTATAACTTTTTAATTTTGTAGGGAATTGTGGGAAAATCACCCTGCATTACTTCTGCTTTTGCCATTATCTTTATCACATAAAGTGAATGACTGCTCCCATATCTGGTCCATTTCACTCATCTGAATTCCCAAAGCCTTAGTCTGAAGCCAAGATACCATTTTGCTTTCTCCCTTCCTTGACACCATGAATTGGGAATCTAAATCCATTTGCAATGTTTTCAAAAGAATTCTTTTGAGTGCATAAGTAACTGCAGCTCCAAGGATAAAGGAGGGATATATTCTAAACATTTTTCCTATTATTATTATTATATTGCATTATTTACCATGCTGAAAAGTTTCTTTTTCTAATCTATGATTCCAGAAACATTGATGAATAGCTGGATGGGTAGATGTGTATCTAACAGATGTTGTTACCTCTCATTTCAGGGGACATATTCCAAGCCCTGATGGAGAGAGAAGGTTTGGGATTTTTCACTTTCAGAACATAATGGCTTCCTAAACTGGCAATGTGATCAGATTCAGGTTCTTTACCTCTACCCAGTGATGCTGTTGTATATGAGAGTAGATTAAGATCCATTAAGTCCAGATTTAGGAAAGGATAAATTATTTTCATTTGGATTGATTTCTTGCTTCATCCTGGTGGTTAATTGTAAAACATTAGTGATTAGAGGCTTCCAGCACGATAAGCATGGTATCACATGCATACATAGTAGGAGAATACACCTGTTCCTATGAGCCCGTTACCCAAAGGAGTAATAAATAATTAGTTACAAACCATCTCCAATTTATCATTTATTCAACAGTACTTATTAAATTAGAGGGCAGAAATGCATGGAGTTCACTGAGAAAATGCATCCACATCATTCATATTTATAGCATAACTTGTCAAAAGACTAGTCAGGTAAAAACCTTGGAAATTCAGTCATCCCCCCAAAAGCAGTGGCCAACATCTTTGGTTTGACATGAAAAAACATTCCATATATAGTGCTGTGATCTATCTGCTGGATGAATGCTCTTAGGGGACAGCTGTCCCTGCACACCCTGGACAGGCTCAGATGATCCTCCTTAGGCTGTGGCTGGTTTTGTTGATTTGTGCATTCAGAGCTCTCTTTTGCTCTTCCCTGAGTTAGACGAGTTCCCATTAATCGTTCCTTCTTCACACTGAGCAGCTGCAAGATTTGTCCCTACCTACCTGGTAAAACTTCAAGTCATAATAAGACATGTAATGGGAGAAAATTTGCTGCTACATTGATTAAGGCAATTGCCCAAGGACATGAAGCTGTAAAATGGATGACCCAAGAGAAGATTATAGGAGGTCTCCTGCATTTAAGTCTTGTGTTCACAGTGTCACAAGTGGTAGTAAAACCAGAAGACTGCAGCAGACTATCAATGCATCCATTAGTAGAAAGCAGGAAATGTAAGGCAAAACAAATCAGCAAATATTTAAAGATACTCTATGGCTATTTTACATCAAAAGTGAAAGAAAATAATATCTTCCTCTTCCTTTCTCAAGCTTTTTTAATCTAGAAAAAAAGAAAATAATTTCTCCTTACACATCATTTGCCAGAAGTTTCACTGTGAATTTAAAAGAAAGTTTACAACAGTTATTTAGAAGAAATTTAAAGATGTCTAAATATTTTAAAAATAATGAAAACAAAATGAAGTCTCATAAGTAATCCTTGTTGTCCTCTTCTGCTTTTCTTATGGAATTACATTTTAGTAAATCATAACAGTGTCTTTAATTTATGAAACACATAAACATTCCTGAAGTAGAGTTGAGAACCTAGAACCCATCACAAGGCAGTTTATTATGTGACTTCATGTTTTCTTTTCTTTCATATACCCTGGATCTTGATTATTTTCTACACAGTAATAAAACAATCACAGGACAAATATGTGATCCACACTACTTTCTTCTTCCATCTCCAACTAGATTATCTTGAAATACGAAAGACACAATGTCCTCATCTTTTTAAAACGATGCAGAAAATGCTCCTCTGATGCACATTGCTTTGTATAAGTTCTAGGTCTAGATAGGCAATGAGCAGGTGCCAAATGTTACTCTTTTTTTATTGAAATCATTCTGGACAGTTATACTAATGACCAAGTGGAGGCATTCAAGGATATTTTTTTCAGGCCAAAGCTTAGCAATACTGAACTCTTAGCTGTCTCATCTTTGATTGTTGCAAAGAGTGTTCTATACTAGGCTACATCAGTCTAGGAAGTTTATGAATGTCCTGCTTTCAAGTACTTAAGAACATTTCAGACCTTATCATTGAAAAGAACCTGATAACAGAATACGCTCATCCATCATGTATCGTTCGGGAGCTTCCATTCATGGGTTGAATTGCAATGAATTCAGTGTTCCCCAAAGGATTCTGAAAAATCTGCTCATGGACCTTGAGTACACCTAGGAATTGTTAAGACACTATACATGGGTACTATTAAAACACAGGATAATAGATGTCAAAGATTAGACAGGCCCTTTTAAAAATGTCAAGCACAGTCAGAACATTCTTGTTCATGTTACTGCTGTATAAAAATTCTGGCATTTAATCATTAAGTACAAGATTTTAAAGATGTGATAAATCTGTACCAGCAATTTGTACCAGCACTTCAACCAGAGAGATAACTTGGCAAAAACATCTGAGGAAAAGAAAAAGTCACAGATCTCAATCACAATGTTAATCACACTCTAATTATCATTGCTCAGATTGACATAAGAATAATCATTGGATATTAAACTGCAGTCTTCTGTCTCAAAAATCTAATAAGGAATATGTTTGATCAATATGCAGAATCATTATCCAGATTGACAGTACTATTTTCCCTTTTGTTTAATTGATAAGAAAAAGATTTGCTGTATCCTCATCAAAATAGCAATAACAAAAATTTTAGATTCTTGATTAACTTAAGTTTGTCAGAAAATATGAAGGAAGAAAAAACATAACTGTTCTAAGCAAGATAATAGAAGAGAATTTGTTTTCTTCAACAAAGATGTTTGATTCTCATTAAAGACCTGCCAGAATAAGGTCTTTAAATAGATAGCTGCCCTTAGTGTTAAAAGTCTAATATTATTTTTCTAGCTATCTCATTTCACTTTTCAATAACCAGTTCCCAGCATAATTTTCTTTCCCACTATTATGTTGAACACCCAGCAGGTATCAAACACTTTTTCTATGCAGGTTTGGAGCCACTTGATACTAGACATTGGGGATGGGAGTCAAGACACTGAGTTGTCTAAATGTAAGTGTATAAGCTCCTGCTCTAGTCAATGGCTATCAAAACAAGCCTTTGTGGATTGTAGAAGAGCAATTCCACTGACTGGACATGAGAAGTGGGAGTCAATATATTTAAATGTTGATCTCTGTGTGTAGACACTACAGTCAATGGAAACTAGAGAACAATTCAGATCTGCAAAAAGAACATTAGGAGCTCTATACTGTTGCTTAAACAAAATCAGTGCTCTTTGAGACAGATTACAAACTGAGGTAACATGAGACAGACAGGTGTGGCATGGCACCTAGAGAAAAGCAGGAAAACTATGTCTTCTGCAGATTCAGGCCGGGAAGAATAATTTCAAGAATCTTAATGTCATTAGGTGCTTGTTAATTATATTACTAAGTCATTAATAATGTTATTGCACTCTGATACAAGGTAAAAAGCAAGAAAAAAATTATTGGAATCTTCTTGTGGTGTAATGCTTGCACAGAGAATCAGATCTTCAGTCCTCTTGTGACTAAACCATCACAATTCATCACTGTTGATACATTTAAAATGCACACAAAACATCTCCTAAACTTCTACATAAAAAAACCTGTCCTATGCAACTATTTGTGCGGGAAGAGTTCCTGTTGTCTACAAGTGTCTCACCTACACACAGTTCAGTCATGTCTGTAGCAGGAATGACTTTGGTGAGTCCTTTTAAGACTCCACACAGAATGTTAATCAACACAGGCATCCAAACTGAACTAGACAGTAAAGGAGATGCCAGACTGTCCAAGCTTTCATCTGAAGGGCTTCTGTAACTATTAGTCAAGTATGTTATTGTGAAGGTTTGGTCAGTCAGGCACTTGGTTTCAAGTTGATCCATTGTCCCAAGCCTGTCTGTTAACTGATTTGTGCTGGTGGCTGACTGGAATGCTCCTGGACAGCCCCAAAAATTAATTATTTATATGTACTGGTGTGCAGAGACCTGAAACCCTGCTGCTCCACAATTGTGACTAAACATACTGTGATATGCTATATACTGTGATATACATGTGACTAACACAAGCTTACAACTCACTTAGAGCTTAAGTGTCATTGCTCTTGGCAGCGTTTAACAACAAAAACTGTAAAAGCATACATTATTAAAGCTATGCACTTTATAAAAATGGTTTATAAAGGAAGGATAGTCCCTTTGGTATCAACCACAGCAACTGATACTGCAGAGCACACAAAGTGTGCAACATCAGCTATCTTAGTGCTTAGTGAAATGACAGAAAAATAATTAATAATACTTACAATAAAGCAATTGAATTATGCCGAGTCCCATTGGATTATACTGCAAAAAAATGACACAAAGGTAACTACAGATATAAAATATTTTGGTTCTTGTTTCTAAAAAAGTTTTTTTTTACTAGTGTGGTTGGACAAACTGAGAGCTAAGGCTGAGCTTTGAAAATATTTATACAATCTTCATTTTCATTTTAAAATTTATAATTTATTCTTCTCTAATTAGGTCTGTGTGTCTTCTCTTTTAGGAATTAGAAATCCCAAATAAAATTTGGGATTACTCATTTGGCATAACTCAACATAAAATATATTTGCATAATGTTAACAATTGGAAAAATACCTCCTAAACTCATGACTCACATAGTCAATAGCAGTTTGTGAAACATAAAAGCTCAGAGAAAACAAGGACTATCAATATTCAGTTAGTTATGACTTTTGCAAGTGTTTTTCTTGCACTATTTTCTTGTTAGTGTTTTTCTTATGCACTAATTATATGACATTTTCTAACTATAGGCTGCATATGTATACTACATGAGAACTGAAGAGGAGATTAATTTCTCTGAAAGCATAATAAGAACTTTGTTCTTGCCCCCATTGAATTCTATGGGAATTTTGCCATCAGCTTCAATGAAAGCAGGTTGAGGTTTTAGATAGTTGACACAGAACATATTTTAAAGCCACCTGTGCAAATGCGACCACTGAGCCACCTTCTGTTGCTACTGTTCTACAGAATTTTTACTCTCCAATGGTATATTGCTTTCACCTCTGAGCATTGGTTAAACTCATCATCTGCACATTTTTAACCAGGAATCACACCTCTTACACTTAATTTCTTCTAGAATTAGGAACTTTGATAAAATGATCTATTTTGTATATTTCATGTTTCTATCTCAGTGTATATGAAAGGGATCAACATTTATATGAAAAGTTTGAATAAGAAGAAAATCTGTAATGCTATAAAAGTGTGACTGTTAAAAAGGTGGGGATTGGGGTTTTTTTGGGAAATGAGGAAACATGTATTTTCAGTTTTTCCATATTTACTTTACAATTTTACTAAGAAGACTCTAAATAATGAGGTCAAGTTTACATATTTATAAGGGGATAGCAGCCATCCACATAGCTGTACTTTTCAGTTATTTGAATAAATGAGAAAAAAAAGTTTCAATTTTTTAAAATGTTGGCACTATTTTTATTATTGCTACAAAATAATTAGATAAACAGGTTCTTGCTCGTAATTACATTTTAATGAAAGTTTAGGCAGTATGTTTTTAACTCTTCAGCCAGAATACTCTTTCCAGAATTCAATCCTCTGTTTTCATTTGGATTGTCTCAATTCCTTCCTTTGCAACAATATCATCTGTTCTCCTGTAAAAATGCTGCCTTATTGTACTGTAAAGAGAATTGCAGAAGTATTTGGAAATTACACAGCTCCAGTTTTTAATATGAAAGAGTTTTCATGAAGTTTTGATGTAACGCCTTAGAGATCAACTCCAGGGTTGTAGATAGGGTTTGTAGTTTGTTGCTGATGTTGACTGATTTGGGTCTGTTGTTACTATTATCAGCCAATTATTATAACAGTGGAAATCATTAAAGATTTTTTACATCAAATATGCTCAAATCTCAGAATTTGGTGGAACTTAAAAAAAATCTAAATGAGAAAATACACAAGATTTTAAGGTGGGCTTTTTGGAATATTTAGTATGTATGACATTCTGGTAAAGAGGCTGTATTACAAAATTGCATTCCAAACACAAAACACACTTCTACTCCACTCATGAATACTTACTGCCTCTGTGAAGAAAACATTGAGCATATATATAAAAAAATAATGCTGATAATACTGAAATTAATTGAGTTTTTGTTTAAAAATACCAAAAAACTATTTAGCAGCTGCAAACAAAGGAGTAATGGACAATGAGCTGGTTCTCTGAACCAACAGTGCTGATACTGTTGATTTAGAAGTAAGAAATAGGCAAAGGTTGACATATGAGACTAATATTTAATCAGCTTTGTTATTTTATCTCACAGTTTTTAACAGCTAAAATATTTTGAAACTGTTGGACTAACCTATATAATCTGTACACAGTCAATACTCAGTGCAATATTGAGGGGAATTTAGGAAAAGCAGTCAAAAATAGACAGCATAAACATTGATCAAGGATGCTAATAAATTATAATTAATGATCTGCAAATTTTATTTGCATCATGGAACACTGAATACATAATTATTTTCCCATGAAACAAATTCTCACGTGATTTTTCATTTCTTAGAGGGAAGTTCCAGTGAAGCTAATGTGATTCTCTGCAATTTGATACAGAATCAGGACCACTAATTTTAATGACATCTGACACACAATCTTACCCCTGTATATTGTTTTTTTCTCATTATTTTTTTTTCTTCATTCAGTGCTGTGCCTTGTGATGGAAAAAAAGTCCAAATCAAAAAAAAACTCCAAAAAATACCTAACAGAAAAAAACCTAAAAACCATCCAGTGTGACATCAGCTTTATCTTCTTCCATGTATAAGTGGTGTACTTATTTATAGATGTAAGTAAAATTGTAAGATTGAAAGCCCTTAAGTGACAGGCAGATACAAAATTTTATGTGAGTGTTGCATCACTGGTTTTTAGTCCCTGAATTTCTGCTGGTAGCAATTCTGAATTACACTCCTTCTCACTATTTGTAGTGAGTAAGGAGTTAAATAATTTTATTAATCTGCTAAGTGAAAGGCCACTTCTCTCAGTCAATTTAATGTTCTTAGCCATAGGCTGCAGACTTCACAATGATTTAACTTTGGCCTTGGGACTTACTGATAATTGTCATGTGCAGTTGTGAGTTTGTTTCACCTGTGACTTCAAAGCACAGAAGTGTAAGGCAAGGCTCAGGAGGGTTTTTCCCTGTAGTTTTACACTTTTTCTGCAGTGACTTTTTTTGCTGTAGCTTAATGCTGATTCTGTAATGTCTAACTATACATAATATAGGCCTAAAAAAAGTGAGGAAATGATGATAATGAACATGTGGGCTAAAAAGGAAAGAAAGAAAAGTCAGTAAGTTTTTTTTAAGAACACATGAAAATAACTCCAAGCAGATCCATGACTGACCAGGTGGAAGAAATCTCCACCATCAATGTCAGGGAACTTGTGGTAAAAATAAGGGAACCTGGTGGCTCAAACGTGAACCCCCTTCTCATTCATTCTCACGTCTCTTGAAGAATAACCCCATCATCCTTACCACACGGAGGGGCTGTAAAAGTGTGAGCACAAAGGGCAGACAATTTTTTCTACAAGAATTGCAAATATTGTGAAATGAAAGTTTTAAGGAGCTTTGGATTAGAAGTATTAGTGTTTGCTCTATTTTTGTTAGGCTGTTAAGGCCTAAATTAAGATAATAGTTTCTTGAATCTACATGCAAACTACATTAAATTTTTGCTCTCAACATCCTTTTTAGTGGAAAAAACATTATAGAACTATTAACAGAGAAATATAAAAATAAGATGATTTCTTAATTAAATCCCACTTCTGTCAGGTGAAATTATGTGTTATTCAGGAAAATCAGGACCTTTGTTACAAGATGTTTCCATATTTCTCTCTAAGGAGCAGGTTTTGCCAGATTTTAAATCTATTTAATTATATTTATTATTTTAACTTTATTTCTTACAGATTGTATTGTTTATGTGTATGCTCAATGACTAATTCTGAAATTGAGCAAGGGCTCCACACTGGTCAATGACTATGTCTGTTACAATAGGACTTAGCAAAAATTTTACACAAGAGAACTGTTTCCCAGCCAAAGCCCAGGCACAAGTTCAAATGATATACAAGTCAAGAACAATGTTAACAAGGAAGTATGGACAAGCTCAAGAAAGAGAAGAAAAACTATATGAATGTGAACCTGATCCTTTCATTTACCCTCAGGACCACAGAATAATCCCTGGCCTTCTTTATGTACTAATATATATTTAGCCTGTGTCTTGCCAACTATGCCTTCCCAACCATGCCCCCCAACTTTTCTTACCTGTTAAAAAACTGGATGGTAAAAGGCTGGAGACTCTAAAATTGTTGTGATTGACGGGGGAAAAAATAGCTTAAACTCTACTCCTTTTTATTTTTGTTTTTTGTTTCTTTTTTACTATGCTCTAATATTGGAGAATCAAAGCAAAACTTCAGAGATGGAATTTTCATAGACTGTAGAGTCTATCAGCTGCAAAATAAATCCACAGTCTTTTTTAGTTTTAGAACTAATTGTTTCACAGAAACAAAGTAGGATGACCTTCTTTAAGCACTGTCAGTGATGACTCTGTACTGCTTTCTTCTTTTTATAAAATACTTCACTGGCTAACTCATTTCCCCAGAACAGGAGAGACCTAGGGTCAGTGCCAGTTTCTGTCTCAGGGAATACAAACTCTCATCTCTTATCTCCTTGGCAAATGCAATAATCAACAAGATAGTTTATTTACAACAGCAGGAAGTGTCTCTCATCTTGTTGATTCTATATAGAAAAGATTATCTGGGATAAAGGAAAAGCCAAGGACAAGGAAAAATAAGAGAGTGAGAATATGTTTCTTAAACATTCCTTGTGAAATGGAGGAAGTTGCCAGTACCAAGATATACATAAAAGACAGTTAATCCAGTTTATTCAGGACTATTTCTTATAAAACACAAAGAAGATCTTTAGAGAAAAGGTTGGAGCTCAGATATCTCCTCACCAGTAGGTTCTTTGGTCTGATGAAATTTAAGTTCATTTTTCAGAGGTACAGTTTCAGTAGTTGGGGCTGCAGATCCACACGAAGAAAGAAACACAGCACATGGCTCTTTGGGGGGGACGAGCCATAGAATAACATTTAGGTTTCATTCTCTCAAGGCACAGGGAGGTGAGGCTGGCCATGCCCTCAGCAATACATGTAGTTCCACCAGGTCTGGACACGGAGGGCAAGGCTGGTCCTGATCAGGCTGGAGATCAACCTGCAATGTGCATCCAAGATCTACCCCAGGGAGAGGGAGGTAGGTAGGGCAGAGTGAGTTATGATGCATGTCCCAGGACCCCTGGAGGAGGAGAGCTGCTTCCAGAGCCCTGTTCAGGGGGCTGGAGCAGCACCCAGGCATTTCTACAGCATCACTGGGGCTGATGGCCCCAGGCTGGTAGGGGCCTGGGTGTATGGCTGGGGATGGAGGTCTCAGGAGTGACTGGGCAAGAAGAGTAAACCCCTTTTGGGACTAAAGTCTGGGACAGATTTCCATTAGGCATTTGTGACTGAGATCTACAATGTGCTGTATGAGCAGTCTGATTTCTGAGCCAAAGTAGAAAAAGGAAAACAACACTTTGTTGAACAGAGAGCTATTAGGATAGCATGCTTGGATTTAGCCACCAGAAATCCACCTCACTTCACTGAAGGCTTCTGTATTCTCTTACAAGTAAGGATAATTCCCTGAGGCAATTCTGAACATTTCCTTCCTGTCCTGCAACATCTATGGCTGTAAAACCTGAGCCGTTTTTAAATCCTTTAGAATTATTCAGGAAGGTAACATTGTGAGAGTTTTGACTGATTTTCTACCTTCCCTGCACACTTATTTCTTCAGGGAACTACTGCAAGGATAATATCAGACTAGCTTTCTGCAGAGGAAATCCCACAATAGAAAACCTTTTGTAAACTGGCATGTATGAAATTTTACCAAGAAAAGGTAGACAGTAACGTTTTGTTATCACAAAGGATTTCCTCATCTTTAAGTAAAGTATAATTAGGTATTCCTTTACATAGCTTTGCATATCATTGTTTAGCCCAATTATTCCCTTTTTTAGAGGACATAAGATTCTCTGTTGAAAAAATAAATGTTCAGTCACAATACCTTATTTAAGCTACTATTATAAAGAGGACATTGTAATTTGATTAATAAAATTCAGCATCTTAATTTTTAATATACAAAGAAATATAGCTAAAATAACATTCTTGTTAATTACATATTTTTTGATAGGGTAATTTAAACAAGAAGATGTCATCACTAGAGACAGGGATGAAAATCTACCAAAAAGGGTCCTATTGTCCAGCTGACATTTTGGAAGAGAGATTTCTGCCCCTGTGAAATTAAGCATTCTTCTAGCATAGACAACAGCCAGTTTCTGAAATGTACATTTCTTGTGTCAATCCACATGAAAATGGAGATCTGTGACACTTCAGCATTTTCAGCTAGTGATACCCCTGAGTAAATCAAAGCACTAAAGGTATCTTTCTTTCATCTGTGTTGCTCAAGACACTTTAAAGTGTCATTCTGTAGCCAGAAAGACTGGAAGATCTCTTCTCTTGAGATCCTAGTAAAAAAGAAGGACTTTACTACTGTCTTCCCTTAAGAGTGACTTTCTTCTTTGTTCTCTATTCTCCTTACACTGTTACTTTTTGCAATTAGACTTTTTATATGCATCGTGAAGACACAGTCAGTACTATGGTGGCTAGAGCATTCAATATGTAAAGAAATATTAGACAAGGAACAAGGGTAAGAAAATCTTTTTTTAACATGTCAATTAAAAATAAATTAGAAACTACTATGTATTAATAGACTGTGTAAGAAATGTCTTACAGCGATTTTGCCCTTTTATTCTCTTAATTAATAACAATTCTCTGGCTTGTACGGGGTGTCTATCATTTGCAAGGTTGAAAACATCAGTTTTGTGGCTCACATGAGCACTCTCGGGCTTGTATGTAAATGAGATAAATTCACTAACATAGGGCACACAGAAAAATTCTAAATGGAGTTAGGAAATCTGAAACAGTTTTGCAAAAAATGGAAAAACAGTGTTTAATCAGACTATTTAAATTTAGATGTGAATAGGACTGTCTGAAATTTGAGACAAGTATTTTCTTATTTCTTATCTGGTACTATGTACCTGAAGGAGATGAGGAAAAATGAAAGTTGAGTAGAAATATACTGATGGGGCATCTCTTCATCATTTCACAAAAAAAGTAGAGCCTCAGTAGCTGGCTGTTCTTTACACTTTGCTGTCAAGCATAGACAATTCTTTTTCTTGTGATTTTTTTTCATGTACTCACATGAACCATTATTAAAGATTGTGTTTACTAAAAACAGAAATATGGAAGCAGGTTCATCTGTGTAGTGCGCCATACAAAAAGTTAAATCTTTAATGACTTGGCTTTAAGTAGTGCAAAACCACATGCAGAATTTTAGTGGATCTGCTGTTCAGGAAGATCTGAAGTATTCTATAGCTGGTTAGCAGAGAAATTTGTTGACAAAGAGTGAAGATCTGGCTAAATATTCAGTTTACATCTTCTTAATACAGAACAGTGGTTCACTAAGCATAGAGATTACTTGCTTACCAAATTTCTGTTTTCACTCTGCTGCTGCTGGTTAAAGCTAGGAAACTCTACAGTAACTTTGGTTTCTGTGGGTTGGAAATTAGTCACTATACAGAAGTTTAAAGGGAAATTTCCAAGTAGGTATTTCTAGTGGAGAGCACACTGACTTAAAAATGATAGCCCTGCTGAAATAGCTAGGCAGTTTGTTCTTTTCATCTTCTCATTAATGATGCTTCTTAGTGCATTTCCAGTTCTCCTGCACCAACGTTTTGAAGACAGGATATAGAAAACTACTACCCATATTTATTACTAGAATGATCTTTAGCAGTAGTTAACTTTCTAAGAATGAGGATATTTCTACAGTACACTGAAAATCATAAACACTATATCTATTAGCCAGAGTAATTATATGAGCTTCCAGTTTTCTTCTGACTTATAAATATTTCACATTTATGACAAATTTATACTTTTCATTACCTATTTAGAAAACATTAAAATTGTTCAGGTTTTATTGCATGCAATGCTAACCCCCAGGATTGATTGTTTCCAACTATAGCTGCTTAGGTAAATTTATGAATAACCATACAACAATATTCTAGGGCTTCAGAAAGTGTGCAAAAAAAAATAACTGGAGTGTGCTCACTAATGACATTATGCAGAAAGACTGTTCTTACTTGCCTGAAATTTCACAGATTAATTAATAATCAATGAGGAGAAGAGAGAAGGTTTCAAGGAGATCTTAGAAATTAATTTCTAATCAGAGAAGATGAACAAATTTTTCAGTGGAAGAAGAGGTATAAAAAGATAAATGCTGTGAGATGCCAGTAAACTTGCTTTTTCAAAACAGGTGTGGTGGCTGCTAGAAGGCTATCAATTTCATATCTCCATACTTTCTATGAAGAAGGTTTTCATGGACTCTTTTTTTTTGTTAAAAAGAAAAAGCAAAAACAAAACCAAGAAACATCATCTATAAATATGTTTTATATTGCAACGATATAAATATTTCTTGAAGAATTGAAAAATTGCAAGTGATGAACTTTATGTCAGGGTCTGAAGAAAAGCCTTGCATATCCAGTATTGGAGGAATTGTTCAAGAACAGTTCATCCTTCTGAAAATAATTACCTTCATAAAGTTAATTAGCTGCATAAGTGCTGGCTGCATGAGGTAGCACTGCCCAAGGGCAACTTAGCATTCATGAATCAGTGTAATTCATACACGTCCATCTCAGTGCTTGCTACCTTTTTGATGTTTTATGGCCTTGACAAACCCCTTTCTTAGTACTGAATCATTTTTCAAGCTATCACAGTGAGGAATGTGAGTTTTATTGAGCATACCTAGGATTACTATTTCCTGGGACCTTTCTAAAACAGTTCCAGAGAGGTCTGTTTGTAAATGTTTAACAAGTATTCAAGGTCTTTCATAGCTAGCCAAAAGTTCTTTCTATTTAAAAGGAGGACAACCAGAGAAGAAAGATAATACACATTCATACAAGCACCCTAGATATGGAAAAACCCGTCATGGAACAATAATCTCTCACCTTCTTCCATATGGAACAAATTCAGACACAGTAATCAAATAAAATTGTTTTTTCATAATCCATTCTTTAGCAAGAACTTGATTTAGGTCCTATAGAATGCAGTACTAGCTTCTTTTGACATTAAGAGATGAAATTAAAAAAAAAAAAATATTTAAACTCAAAAAAAGCTCTTTAAAATTAGACCCTTCTTGAGTCTCTTTTGTACTCAAGGCTGTATTTTATATAGCTGAGGAGCCTAAATTACTTGTAAAAAGCAATGGTCACTAGGCATAGCCATTTGCAAACAGACATAGAGTAGAGCAGCCCTATGGAATGTGTCCTGAAGGAAAAAGGTCAGGATTTCATGAGACAACATTAGCTGTTGGGTGGGAACATTAGCACTACAAACTTGATCTTCCAGACTTTGTCACTGGAAAAGAAACTGATACCTCCAGAAAATAGCTAATATCTGAAAACTGAAGTATTTTACTTCAAAGAGAAAACGCAAAAAGAGAAGGAGCTGTAAAGTGAGACTGCATAATAAATAATACAAAGCTAAATACAAGTTAAAAATTAATAATTAAAATAATAAAGGTATTAGTATTTAAAAGATATACAATAATTAAAATCAAATGTAAATAAATTAATTTTGGAAATTAAATATAAATAATTAATTTAAAAAATTATTTGGTTTCTAAGGTACCATTTGTGACTGCTCATAGCGAAAGAAAATTTTTATTTTAGATTTTTTACTAAGTGTTTCATTCTGAAGTAACTTCAAAAGTAATGCTTTTTGAGAGTACATTCAATATTTGAGAAACAACTCCTCCCTTTTCAAAGCTGTTTCACTGGCACCTTGCATTTATGAAAATATTGTCCCAAAATGAAAAAAAAGTTGATTCTAGATGAATATAGAATATATGAATAGTAATTATGCAAATTAATAGGATACCAAAGCACTGTGATTGAACACTTATTTATGATGTTATTAATCACATTTGATATCACAATATTGCTATATACTGTCATGGTAACACAGTTTTTTTGTGTGGATATGATTTCACTATCATGCCTGTTTTATATGACTTTGAGCTTCAATGAACGTGATTTTTTATAAGACCTTCTGCCTTTTCATAGTTTTTGTAATAATTGACTGTGGGGTGTAAATCCATGTTGATTCTGCAACTTTATCTAAACTACATTATAGCATGTGTGTAAAATACTGGAACACAGGCGGGATCTTCTAGAAACTCGAATTTCAAAATTTGATGAGTTTTCTTGGAAGTTAATGTCTTCCAGATTACATGTAGTTTAAAACCTGCTAGACCTTTCTCTCAAGAGTTTAATGAAATAATAAGTTTATGAGGACAGCAGTTCACAATAAGGCCCTAAAAGTTTATGTAAAGGTTTATTAGTGAGTAATTTCAGAATAGCTGATGCCCATTGGCTTAGACAGATGGAGTCTTCCTCTGCCCAGAGAGTGAACAAAATCTGTCAACTCCTATTTGAACTTATTAAGTATTAAGAAAAACATCTTTTTGGAAACAATAGTCCTCAACACTGATAGAGTACATTTTTAAAATGTTGAAATTATGATCCATAGAAGCTCATATTTGTAAAAACTATGATTTGTGTAAACTCAAACAAGAGAAGAATGCATATGAACCCCACTGTCACTTGGTCAAGGCTAGACAGGGAGAGAACGACATGACTTTGGAAATGCAGTAACTCTGAAATTAACCCCTCTAAAAATAACTTCATACATAATTGGAATGTGATGTCACCTCAACAGGTTAGCGATCCTACAAGAGACAGAGTAATACAGACTGTTCTGACAGTCAAGATTAAATCTTGCTGGTCAATGAACATAAATACGAGCAACAAATATGTATCAGAAAGAGGTGTTCTTTTCTGCAATAACCTAGTGTTTGGAAAATTTAGGAAGCGAGCTTCAAAAGTTAAGAAGGCTCATGACTGATCGTGAATCAGCAAAGTGTTCTAACTATTAAATCGTCAGTGCAGCGACATTGAGGGAGGAAGGTAGGATGCTCTTAATCAACCTCTTGGCCCTTGTGTGGAGAGTGCAAAATTAATGGGATTTGAGACACAGACAAAAACAGAAGGTGCTGTCAGAGAGCTGTAGAGACCGAACCAGAGAAAACTGCAGGGCCTCAGCTCTGAAGTCCAGCAGTGCACTGCAGATGCTGTCTTTGAAGATGATTGTTATTTGGCTTATCTAATTGATCTTTTGAATTCTGTTCTCAGGTGATTTATCTGACATCTTCTGCAAATCACTTGTGCATCCATGTCATGTTTAAATTATGCTCTTGTACATGAGTGCTTAAAAGTAAGACATAGTTATGCCATCTTTAATACAGTTCTCTGTCTTGTTTCTATGTCCAAAGTCAAGCACTCATTCAGACAGCCTTACCTTATAAAGAATCATAAAATGATTTGGGTCGGAAAGGACCTTAAACGTCATCAAATTACAATCCCTCTGCCATAAGCAGGGACATGTTTCGTTAGATCAGGTTGCTCGGAGCCCCATCTAAACTGGCCTCAAAAACTTCAAGGGATGGGGCATGCACAACTTCTCTGTATAACCTGTTCCAGTGCCTCACAACGCTCTGAGTAAAGAATTCCTTCATGAGATCTAATATAAATCTCCTCCCTTTTACTTTAAACCACTGTTAAGCCACTATCTGTCAGATAAAAAGTGCTTTCCCCTCCCTTTTATATGTCCCCTTATGATACTGGATGGCCACAAGGTCTTCCCAAAGTGTTCTCTTTGTCAGACAAACAACTAAACAACCCCAGCTCTCTCAGTCTTTCATCATGGGAGATGTGCTCCAGCCCTCTGAATGTCTCTGTGCCCTCTTCTGGACCTGCCCTAGCAGGTGCACCTTTTTCTTCTGCTGAAGACCCCAGACCTGGACAGAGCACTCAAGGTGAGGTCTCACAAGGGCAAAGCAGAGGGGTAGAATCACCTGCTGGCACAGGAGACATCACTCCTCTTGATGTCTCAAATTTACCTCAAACCTACAAAAATCAACGACTCTTGATAAGGTCCCTAGAACAGCATAAGGAACTGAAGGGAAAGAGATATTGCAGCTATTGTAACTATGAGAAATCATTTATGTAATTTGATATCTGGAAAAAAAGATTTTATTGCTTGACACACTTGAAGATGGTATTCTTTTGCTTAAAAATTTTGACTTAAAAAACAAACTTCTGCATGGCAGTCCTGATTAAAAGGATGAAAGGAGTATATATTGGTTACCTGTCTGTCATGGTTCTATATTCTCTTGTGTTGTATTTACAAAGAAGCAAGAATTGTGTTGGAGCAGAAGAGATCAATAAAAAATCTGTTATCAATCTAAGGCAAACTTTGAAGTCAGAAAAAAGGAGAACTATATTGCTTTCAAACATCCTTGACAGTTTAACAAAGATGCAGCAAAGAGAGAAAGAGATGGGGAGGAGCTGAATGACTGCCCTTGATAGCAAAGAAAAGAAGAATGACTCAGGAGCTGAAGAGTTACAAGAATCATAGTTTCATCCTTCAGAGGTTGAAAAGTTCAAGGCTATTAGCTATTTTCTTCTACTGACAATGAACAAAAGAACAAAGCAAGAAACACAATATCTGTCCAAACAGGCTTCCCACGTTTATTGGCCTAACAGCTTTACTTTCATCTAAGAAAGCTTGAAATAATAGAGCAAGGAGTCATGTAACACGCAATCTTTAGCCTTGAAAAACAACTTTGTTAAGCTTTTAGAGCAAAATCTTTCGATCTTTTAAACATGCAAGCCACATAGCACTACATATTACAGTGTAATATAAGGTTGAAACAAACATACGCTTGTTTTTCTCAAGATCAGTTTTCTCATGTAGCATTAAACAGTTCCCTCCAAGAAGTGAATTTTGCAAGATGGAGAATTGCCTTTAATAGTAGGATTTAATCCATTTTATCCCTCCAAAGAAAGAAGAAATCTAGTAACTAGCATCTAGTAACATGATTAAAATAAGGAGGTAGCTAAGCAGTTCACAAAGAGGTCCAAAGTATTTTACTGTTTCTTACATAGTGCCTCCCTGGGGTATTATTAGATGTTCTGGTATTTCATATGTGCTCTATAGTCTCTTTGATGAAAACTATTCTTCTGACTAACATATAATATTGAGAGTAGCAGCAATGTAGGTCTTTTCCTCTGGGAAATACATTTTGTCCCACTGAAGAAGTTCCTGCATATTTCTAATCAAATATAAAGCTTGTATTTTTTGTGCTCTCCCCCGGCTCAATATGAACATGTCTGAAAAAGCAAGAAACTCAACATCTCTGACAGTTTCCTTACTTAGAAAGAACAGGCAGTAATGAAAACTCTGCATTTCATTATGAACACGAACTGTTAATTTAAGTCCATAACCATGGAAAATATTCAACCTTGAAAGATGATATTTGTAGTCTCCATGTTTGGAGAGGGATAAGAATGTATGTCTGAGTGTGTGAGGCTGGGCCTTCAGGTTTATAGCACCATTTGGGGGAGCTGTTTCTCTGTGGTTCTTGCTGGCGAGCAGTGAAGCTCCATTTTGACAACTGGTGTCAGTGATAAAGAATTAGCGGTACAGATGAAGTGAAATATGTTGGTGTGACTGAACTGATGGAACTGGATACAATAAGGCCTAGCCTTGAGGATATATGTCATATGACTTGGATAAACGAACAATTTCAACAGGGGAAGAAGGAAGTCCTGAGTAGCACTCAGAAGTCAGAGTTGGTGTGGCAGTTTGCCTGCTGCTGCTCTAGAACCTGTTCTGAATGAGAAAAATATCATCAGAAAGGAGATTAATGGACAGTGTGAGTCCAGAGCAAAAGGAGGCCCTGAAGCAACATGTGTGTCTTGGTGTGATGTGGGGATACACTGTGGAGCTGAGGAGAAAGGGATGAATTTGAGGTGGCAGATAAGTAAATAAGGTACCCACTTCATACCTGCATTTTTTCATTCTTTTTTCCCCCTCTAGGTCTACAGTTATATCAGGAGAAGGCTTCAAATTTTAGGCTGAGAAGAGCAACCGCCTTTTCCTTTTGTTAGCCAAATGACTGAGAAGCTAGGGAAAAACCTCAAAACCAAAAAACTACATCCAAGAGAAAAACATCATTAACAAAACAAAACAAAACAAAACAAAACAAAACCAAAAAACCCCACCCCATCCCCCAAAACAACAAAACCCCAATCAAACAAATTCCAAGCAGAAGAACTGACACCAGTGAGGCTGGAGCTGTGAGTGAAAGCATGTAAGGATTAATACAGTTTAACCAGACAACAAATAGTAAGTTCTCTAAACATAAGCTGGATATGTAAGGATTGTGCCTTTATATTATAAGAGGAAATGAAATTGATTTGCCTGAAAAGGCTGATTAATACATCTTTCCTCTCTCCTAGTTTCTCTCTCCCAGTTTCTGCACAACCACTGAGTCACTACTCCTTTCTCACCATGTTATTTTCAGTCTCTCATTAAGACCTTTAAAGTTCCTGCTGCAGATAATGAGTGAGAATGCAGGCCATTAATTTACTTCTGAATTATTGTAAAAGCACAGAGGACATCTTCCTCCTCTTCACTGCACTTATGTGAAAGAAAAAATATTTTGTTTGCTACCAAGGGTCATACGGAGAAGTGCTGTGACTTGTATTTTTACTGGTAAATGGAATGAAAAACCCAAACAACAAAACCTCTTTTCCCCTCACATTAGCTTAGAATCCAAGTTCCCTGATTGTTTTGTGCCACAGTGAATTTCACTATAAATGTTATATTATGTGCCAAAATGAAGCACGATTTGTGTTGCAGCACACTTGTACAACTATCTTGTCTCCTTACAAATTCTCTTTAGTTATTGTGAACTAGCCTGCCTGTGACCTAGAAACAGTGCCTAAACTGAACTTAAACATTCTTACCTTCTTTGGAATAAGTTTTACTTCTCTTATAGCTGTATTTTGCAACATATATTTTGTGTTCAGCACTTCAAATGTCCAGTTGCCTTTAATGTATGGTTATTTTCAAATCAAAAATGTTGTATTTAATTTTATAATTACTGCCATTACCTGACCTTTTATTTCTTGAAAATTAGGTTATTTTCCTACAAAGATAGCTTTAAAGTTGCAGAAACTCCAACTAATTAGGTGGGAAAAGTTGGCCAGAGTTTTATTTACTCTTCTTTTTAGGCATTATTTTAGCATCTATATTTCCTTAAATCTTTATTTCCTTAGAGCAGCTATCATAGAAAGTTAATCCATAAACTGCACCAGCTTCTTAGGATGCATTTCAAAATACAGAGCTAGATAATGGTTCTTGCTGTTCATTCCTATTTCTCTGACAACAGAATGCAGTGGCACTGCAAGGTGACTTGAGGACCAACTGATTGCTTCATCTCCAGTATATTTAGTTGAAACAATCACTGTAGTCTTCCAAGGAACTTTTCAAGGAACTAAATAGAAAAACTATATTCTGATGCTGAATGATAGCTGAGCGAATATTTTTGTCAACAGAAGTACTGAAGAAATTGTAGTGTATTTCATGTTTCACCTTAATTGAGTCTTGAAGTAGAAAATGGTAACTTGAGTCTAAAAGAAAAAAAATGTGGAAACCACAGGGACCAATTTTCAATAGTCTAAAGGAAGTCGTGAAAGAAGAAAAAATGAAAAATAACCCACTCAACTCCGTAATCCTTAGTCAGGTAGAAATCAGTAAAAAATTTGAATGATCAAGCAATATACGACTGGACTGTGAATCTGTATATTTCTTCTCATATGCCAGTTAAATTATTCATGAAAAATCATCTCCTGCTAATCCCCTTTTTTTTCTTTCCTGTTGTCTAAACAAGAGATACTGGATGGCTATTAATTCAACTAGTTATCACTTTCAGTAAAGAATTCCCTTCACAAATCTGACAGGGATGTCACTACTTTTTCAGACTCTCAAGTCAAATTAAAGACTCCTTTGTTTTCCCTTTGCTTTGCATTTTTATCTCCCCGTAACAGACTGCACCATATAATTAGTAGAGACTTAACATTTTTTTTTTTTTAATTTTGTGGTAGGATGAGAGAAACAACTTGCATCTTTCTATTGTTGAGGGAACATCACAATTGAAAAGGCAAAATGTTTTTCATGAAAGAAGGAGAATTTTTGATCAGACAAACACAATGTAGGTTTTCATAGAGTGCAGGCAGTTTTTTTTAGCAATGTTACAGTGGGCAGTGGTCTAGACTCTTGAGTAAATATAAATGTGGTCAAGAAGTTGAGCTATTAAATGTTTCTGAGGAAATGACAATATTTGAAAGTGGAAAAGAAAAGTACCCCAACATCAGCAAAGCTTTTTCATCATACTGAGATATTTTAAGAACTTTTAATATTCCTCATGCCTTTCTCACCTCTTATCACCAGAACTGCTTTACCTATTAATATATTTTTTAGCAATCAAAGAGACAATGAGATTAGATTTGCTGGAACACACCAGATATTTTGCTAGTGATGATAGTTTGCTTGTGGTCATGGCAGCTGCTATCAGTAAATGAACATAAGGATATGGATGTAATACCAGCACCGAAAATTTTGCCTATTTCCAACTCTGGCTGTGGCTGAAGGTCAGAAAATCTACTGCCTAGAAGAGTGCATGGAGGAAATCCCAGGAAGAATGTGGGATGATCATGACCTCATTCCCACTGCTGGAACAAACCTCTGTCTGCTTGGGACAAAAAGACTATTACAGCAGAACAGCATTTCCTTTCAGGTAAGCATCAGTTAAGACAATAAAAGCTTGCAGTCTTCTGCACACTTGTTAGTATTCTTTAATTATTCACTAAAGTGGTTATAAAATATACTGATTATGGAATAAATAAACTACAATAGACATAGGAGCCTAAAACAAGATATAGGTTTCTTCATTGAGGTCTTCACATGCCATAGACCCCTGTTTCCCTCTTCACATCAGAATTGGCAGCAGAAGTTCAGAAAGGGTTCATGACTATCAGAAACTGGATGATCTGGTTCCTCATTTCTTGAGTGGGTTCTCTAACTACTCAACGTAACAAGAAACTCTCTCCCATACATTCATATTATAATATTGAGAAGCTACAAATGCTTTCACTTTCAGACCCAGTCCTGTCATGTTCTGAAACGTGTGTGGCTATATGACTTGCTTCTAAACCATGGTGGGTCTCAGGCAGCTTTTCAGCTGAACAGGAAAAGGCCTTGCAAATGTTGTGCAATTCAGATCAAACAACTGTGGCACTGAGCAAGGAAGGAAGCAACCACTGAAATCCATTTGGGACTTGGCTGCCCAAACTCATCGTGAATACTATGCAATGAAATCTTCAAGCTCTTTTAGTACCTGGTTACACTGTCCTGTCAAATTTCCTACTGGTTCTCCTGAAAACATAATTTTCATATATCAGATAGTGTGTTCCTCTTTTAAGGAATATGGAATTAAAAAATAGTAAATTGCTGTTACATTCTTTTTTACTTTTTTACAGCATTGATTCTTTTTGTTTGTTTTGTTTGGTTTTTTTTCTTTTTTGAGATACTGTGTCCCACATCTATATTAATTTAGAAAGCTTTTTTCTTCTCAATAGGTCTAGAAAATGGAGTTAGCAATATCCCAGCAGCCTATTTTAGTTGAAGCGCAAAATGATTTTTATAAGTCCATTCTACTGCTTTTATAACTTTGGCAGTAAAAAGAAGTTATTATGAGAATATCCTTGTTGCATACCAACAGCCCTAGTCAATACTACTTGCAAGGACAAAATAAAAACAAAAAGATAAAAGATGAAGCATCTTTTACACATTAAAAAGGCATCTGTCTAGTTCCTGAGTCTACTAGTATAGACTACTTATCCAGTTGCTTTTAATTGTAGCTGAATGAGGAACAATTCCACAAGTGTTATCAAGTAATTTCTTCCCTTATATGAAATTAGCACCAACCAATCACATAATGTAATTATGAACATTTGCCTGAGAATGCTAGAATGACTGAAAAAAAATAAAACCCTTTGGCAGAATCTGCTGTGACAAATAGTGGGGCACATATAGTTTATGCGAAATACTTCCAGGTTACAAGAATTCACACTTTCATTACCTTACCATCTAAAACACTTCTGCAAACTATGGGTTCCATATGAGCAGATCTCCAAACTCCCACACTTACCATCTTTCTTTATCTCATTTCATGTGTCAGACTCCTTGTGATGTCCATAAACCATCCACATATGACATGGTTGATGATGTTTAGTTGCATTTCCTTAACATACTATTGAAAGACCATATGCTCCCAAATGTTTTGTGAATTTTCATTGCATGAAATACTCTAGTTGAAGAATGTCCTAGGGTGACATTATGATGCTTGTATCCCCATTCTTGTTATGCTGGATATGTTCTGTGCTTTTAAGACGGACTCTGAAGGGCAAATGTTTTGTTTGGGTTTAGCTATCAGTCTCTCCCCCATGGCTGGCGGGACACTGGCAGGGATGGGGCAGTACCTAGTGCTGTTNAACCATCCACATATGACATGGTTGATGATGTTTAGTTGCATTTCCTTAACATACTATTGAAAGACCATATGCTCCCAAATGTTTTGTGAATTTTCATTGCATGAAATACTCTAGTTGAAGTATCAGAGAGAATTCCAAATAATGCCTGGAAAAACTGGCAAACCTGTGGACTTGATCATAACTATCACTGATGCTCTTCCAAATGAAAGTTAAGCAGATTTTCCTTGGTTGTCTTAAAGCTTTCTGACTCCAAAGTTAGCTGCATGGAGTAATGGAAAGAACATACACTTAATGTTCCTTGCTGACTGGGTGATGGGTAGAGAAGGGAGAAAAGCAAAAAAGTGGTTGAAATCTAGACTTTCGTCTTCTGGTATGCAGAAAATACAAATTATAGCATATCCTGTTAACTTCTTTAGTAGTGATATGCTATAACTGAATGTGCAGAAGTAAACAGAATTGTTTGAAGCAGCTGTGGTGAAGAAGGATTTTTTCCTAAAGATACTCATTATTTTATGAAGAAGCACATTTATTTACACTAATAGAATTAAATAAGATACTATTCTAAGTTTACAACTGTGAAGTGCAAAAGCATCTTCCATTATAACTACAACTGCATTTCTAGCAATACAGAAGTTTTCAATAGTGCATAT
This sequence comes from Polioptila caerulea, assembly GCA_013397295.1. Taxonomy (NCBI): domain Eukaryota; kingdom Metazoa; phylum Chordata; class Aves; order Passeriformes; family Certhiidae; genus Polioptila; species Polioptila caerulea. Next base: position 1,034,682 of record VYXF01013111.1, on the reverse strand, counting down.
TGACTACTGGTGGAAGGAATGAACAAGAGCTCCTACAAAGATTTTGATTTATAAGTTACTCATTTTTTAAAGGACTGCTAACCAACCACACATTTAAAAGTTAACATACAACAGAGAGTTGATGAGATAGGAGCAAATAAAAGTAGATCTTGAGCTGCTGATCATTTTAATAATTTTCTTTCCATACTAACAATAATTTCAAAATAATTTGAAAGCCTGGTGAAGTATGAATCCATGTCAAAAGAAAGGCATTCCTGAAATGCTCTGCAGCAATCTACGTTTTAATACATTCAGCAATATGAATTTTCACTTTCAATAAGTCTGAACAGTGAACTTTCATCAAGAAACCAATTAAGCAAACAAAGAATTAAAAAAACAGATGGCAAACACAGGATAAGAATGATATTAAAATTGATTCAGCAACTCGTTCTCAGCAACTCGTTCTCAGTGTTGGTAGAAATGACCTTAAAAGTGTATTTTAGTATCTAGGCTTAAAATTAATTAAGGAAGAACCTACATAAATCAGAGCACTGTGAAAATAAGATGTATTAACTGAACTAAGATTATATTTTTCTAAATAGATTTTTATGGAAATTGTGTTCATAACATTATTTTTATGCAGTTAGATCTATAATATGAGCTAAGTACTAAGTTCTGAATGGTGCCCAAGTTTTATAAAACATATATTTAGTTCTAACATTAGCAAAGGGAAGGAAACAATCTCTTTCTAGTAGATTATATACAGTGCAAGAGGACTGACCCAAATACATTTTTTATGTAAAACTGAAGAGGAAGTTATCAGTTTTAGTTTTCTCCCAATAAATTGTTTAGCTTCCACATCATTCAGGGTGAACATATAGTCGCAAAAAAAATTATTTTCAGTTGGTTTTCAGTACTGATATGAGTCTGAAAAAGGAATAAACAAAAATATTTAGGTTTAATGGTGGTTTTCTTTGGGTTTTTTTCTTGCTGAAATCAGAGGAAAAAAGAGTTCTTAAATACATTATTCCATAAGAAAGAAATTACTTCATATCTGTTGTCAAGATGAAGATGACAAAGCCTTGCTTTTCCATGACAAGATAACCTGAGCTTTCCTCCTCTTCTTGTCTCTGAAAAGATAGCATTAAGAATATTCACTAGGTAGGACAGTCATTTTCCCCCACAAATATCTGGATCTGAATCTGTCTCTTTGGAAACTTTCTTAAAAATCACTAACCTGGAGAAAAGAAAAAAAAAATGGTTTCTTTGTGTTGGGAAACAATTCTCCACCTTCATTGGAGCAGAAACTAGACAACAGTTCCTTCATACTCTAATGTCCTTTGGAAGAAGCAAGGTGTTTATATATCCCCTGGGTCTGACAGCAGATGAGTCTGATTGATAGAGAACTTAACAAATGACAGGAGAGAATTGGTCTTGAGTAGGTAGATAGTAACCAGATGGAGCTCTCCAGAAAATCATTAGGTCTTGTAGTAAACATGCTGTCAAAGGATATATACATTGCATTTGTATAGGACTGTTAAAGTATTTTATAGATATTGGAATAGCTCCAGCAAAAGAGAATTTTTCTGCAGGAAACCCAAGACCCTGGTGTGTAAAAGCTTCACTTGTGAGTTAAGGAATCAAAGTTCAAATCTTTGTCCTGAAGCAGGAAAAAAGTGAATTTGAGATCTTTTCTCACACCTCTTAAGCAGGTATCTTAATCAAAGGGACATGATGTGTTCTAAAGAAGCATTGCCTCATACTGGAGCTAATGGAGTTAATTAATGTTTGCTGCAGCTCTATAAGCATTAAGTAGTGTCATCAATCCTTAGTTAAAGCAGGTTTCAGTAGCTTCCTGGCTATCATATTATCTGACCTCTTGCTGGTTCCCTCTCCCTGAACAATGCCATGTATTCATTAATATGCAAGTGAGTAAAAATAGATTGTTTTCTTTCATTTGCCCAGGAACATAGAATTGGAATGGCTAATTACCCATGGTCAGAGAGCATTGAATAAAAATTTGATAATATATGGTATAGAAGGTTTCTATCTATGACTGCAATCACAGGAGAAGAGTAAAACCTTTTCCATCCAAGGGCAAGTATGAGTTTAAAGAGATAGGATTTGATCTCCAAGTTTTTCTAATAAAGGGTCTCACAGAGGTAAGATTTCCTAATATGATCCCAGAATGGCTGGTATATGTAAGTCAGGATCTTGCAGTGCTACCACAGATGTGCCATCCAAATGCCTGGATGAAAAACAACCAGTCAAACCTTAGACTAGATGTAAACACAGGCAGGAAAGCCAAAGAATTTGGCAACCAGAAAGAAACCATGTCTTTGTCCTTTAACAAGAGAATATAGAATCCTGCATCACATAATTAAAACAATATAGGATTTCACAGCCCACAGCTCACAATTTAGGTTTGCAGTTACTTGCAGTAGTTAAATATTGTGAGAGAAATACTATCAGTGATGGCCAGAAAAGGAATTTTCTGTCAAAGATGAACTTTAAAAGTATTAATAGTCTTGTTAGTAGGCATTTGTTGTACTAGCAGCTAAGCTTTGATCATTTAGCTTTTTTTGTATTTTACTCTACTACATCTTCATTTAGAAAGTGACAGGCAGTGATAGAAGCCTGAAATAGATCTTTCGTGATTTGGAGAACTGCAGACTTTTTTTCATGAGACATGCCAGTATTGTAAAAAACCTTTCTGTCACTTACAAAACCATATCAGAATAAATTTATATTGCTAGTGTCAAGGTTTATTAATCTGTGCTGTACCAACACAAAGTAAAGGAGTACACATACTGCTTTTTTTTTAATTATCAATAATTAAAAAGTGTCATTTAACACCAGAATTTCCTTGAAAGAATACTAATTAATATAAATGCAGAAGTAAAATCTTAAGACTTGGTTATTTCAATAAAGTTTACAAGATAGGTAAACTCTTGTACTTTTCTTTTCAACTATTTTGATTTTTTTTTCCTTTGGTCTTAAATGCTTACAGAAATGACAATACCTTTCTATTTTTGCCTCAAACTGTAAAAAAAGGATTTTAGATTTCATATTTTTTTAATTCTATTTTTTGTTACTGATTTCAGAGATTAAAATTGTCAATGAAACATTTGACCATACCCTATAAAATTTACATAAAAAGAATAGCTTTATTCATTTAAAAATGCACTAACCTTAATAAAGGATGTATAGTTCAAAATGTGTATTTTATAATTATTGAACTCAAAATCATGACATATCCACTGATAGGTTAGCAGAAGCACTATAAATGTTCAATTTTTTCCTAGTTTATACAAAAAAATCACTTAATACCTACAATATCTCTTTTATGTTTGTGTATTTTGCTTGATAGTCCTGCAAGAATAGTGCCACTGAGATTTGTCAAACATTTACGCTAGCAACAATAAGTAGCTATTTCTTTGTGACATTGGAAAAATAGGATTAAAAAGAAGGGTTTTTCTTCATTATTTACACTTAATTTTATGCATGACTTGCATATTCATTTCATCTATCATGAAATGAATTTACATTGCATTAGTTCTTGCTAATCTAGATAATAAATAAAGGATCAAAAATTTTGATTACAGCACACTAATAGATTAAGAGTCAGACTGATGGAATTTATATGCATGATCAAAGTAAGATTGTATTTTGGTAAAAAAAGGTAATGGTAATGAAACATTGGGAAAACCTATGAAATGTTTGAGAGTGTACCCAAAGATTGAACTGTAGGATCTTCCTCTTCACACTGTAGTATGAATTATCTCTGAAGAGTGGAGGTCTGTTGGAGAAAGACCTCACTAGATGTCTACTGCAAATGCAGCAGAGCAGAGAGGAAAACAGCTGGGAGGCTTCTGAAATGTGTGGAAGAAAACTTCCTGACACAGCTGATGTGTGACCAATTAGGAATTATTTTTAATTTTATTTTTAATTAGATCCCTGCTGGACCTGTTTGTTGGGACAGGGAAGGAAGGACTCGTGGGTGATGTGATGGCTGGGGGCCATCCTGGGCATAGGGATTACGAAACACACATTCTTCATTGCTCTTCAAATGAAACTTTTAATGCCTTTACAACTTGCACCTAGGGTGTGTAAACCTATCTTTTATTTCCAGAGCTCAGAAGGGTCATTATTTAAACTCTTTGGTTTATCTATACTCATAATTTTGAAAAGCTGCCTGACTTGATTTGCAATTCCCTGCATTGCCAGGGCTTTTTTATCAAACAATATGTCTGGAAAACCTGGAAAACAAACCATGTAATAATTAAACATATAACTTTGTTCTCTCTCTGTCATACAGTTTCTCACTTTAGCTGAGATTTTTCAAGATAACAATTTATTTTTGTCTAGTCTACACTCTTCCTTAAAAAAAAAGTAGTGAGATGATGAATCATCATCAACAGAAGTCCTTTGAGTTCCTCACAAAAATAGGCATGAAAATAAAAAAAAATATCACCAGCCATCTTTCTCAAGGAGTTAGGAGATTAGTTCTGCTGACAGCAATGTGTGATATATTTTTAAAAAGAAAAAAAAATAGGATTAAGTTACAGGATTCATAAGCAACACCTAGGGAAGGTAGTTGAGTTTTGTTTTGTTTTGACTTGGTTTGGTTTGGATTGGGTTGGGTTTTTTTGAACTTTTTGTTGGTCTTGTTTTTTGTTGTTGTTTTTTGAGGTTTGTTTTAGGGTTTTTTGTTTTGGTTTGATTTGGGGCTTTTTTGTTTGTTTGTGGATTTTTTTTGGGTTTTTTATTTATTTTTTATTTTTTTTAATAAACTAGGCTCTACAAGGAATAACATGTTTTTTCTAAAACCCAGTTCCTAGAAGAAAATACCAGCTAAATGCTCTTCCTTCTCCATTCACAGAAATACTGATCATAGTACAGGAAAAAGCAAAAATGCACATAAACTGCCTGTGTATCCAGTAATTCTATATTTCCAAACTGGACATTTCATTATGTACAGAACACCTTTAATGTTTTTAGCACAGGTAAATAGAAACATTTAATCACAGTACACCTTCGCCGTCTTCTTAGACTGTGACTGCGAGAAAACATATTTTTTAAAATAAAAATAAAGGAAAATGGATTTCTGGAGAGTTATCTATTGCACTGCCATAAGTATACTTGTACTAACAGCATCTCAGCACTTTCTTCTAGCTATAATGCCTTTGAAATATTTGAAATCTTGTAATACTGTAATATAAATGCAGTGCATTTTCAGTTCCTAGAGAAATGTTGAAAATGTAATTGCTTTTCTGTAACTGAAATTCAAGATTGAAAATATTTCAAAAGCACAGCTGTAGGAAGAAAATATTGAAATACCATAGAAGAACTGGAAAGAGAAGAAAAAATAAATTAAATTTAGAAGGGAAATATTAAGCATATTAGTCAATAAGCTGGCAGAGTCAATAAGAGAGACTTCTCAAAGCACACTGAGGATGAAAAAAGTGTTAATTGGGTACAGGAGCATGTTTATGAAGGAATACAAATAGATTTAAGCAAAACATGTAAATAACAGCAGAGCATTTGATATAGGAAATATTCCTGTGACCATGGTGGATCTTATATTGAACAATAAATGGGAAGACAGCAAACATCACCCTGAAACATGAACCCTGGAAGACCAAAGACACCATGGGTTAGAGTTTGTTATTATTCCCTGTGCTCCAAAGTTCAGTATTCCACAAATAGGTCTTTTCCATAAACTGGTGTATGGTATCAGGTCCAGCTTTCTGTATGGAAAGAAATAGTTTATTTAAAAAAACATTTAACTATAAAATGAATACATTAGTTCTTAGGCAAAAGACTGAGATGCTTTGAAGTATTGACACTCCAATATTTTGAAATGAAAAAGCCTACTGTTTTTTTATTTATTATCTCCCTGAAATATATTTTAAATGTAAAATATTCTAATGATTTTTAACTCACATTCATAAAATATTATCAGAATTATTAGGCACTTTAAAAGTCTTCCATTAATTTTTCTATAGTGTTTCAGGTACATTTGAAAAGAAAACTATCAGCTTTATGGTTTTTTGATAACTTCAGAGTTAAAATCATACTGGGTTTTCCAAAGTTTTCNAAGAGTAGAGAGTTATATAGTCCTCCAATAGCCACTGGAATGTAAAAAAACCTGATCAGCCACCTAACTTTACCAGGCCTAAAATTCTGGTTTATTGGATTCTAATATCTTGAACAAATATTATACATATTTTAATTCAGGAGTGATTAATTACACATAATTTGAAACTGTTCTACATGTCATCACAATTATTTTTATTAATGCTTTTCCATTTGCTGTTCTTGTAGACAAATCATATATGTCCTAGGATCCATGGTACAGGCAGAAAAACTTAAACTTTATCCAGCTTCTGAAACTCTAGATGAACCTGCTGCCCACACTAAGAAAAACCCACCAGGTTCCTTGGCAGTACTTCCAACAGAAGCCCACAAAACTATAAAATATTTAATACAGTGAAAAATCTGTTCTAGTCACATAGTGACTTGTAACTCAGAATCAAACTACAGAGTCAGGGGTGGGCATCTGTTCAATAATTATCCTTAATTCAATATTAGTAAGCCAAATAAATATTAAAAAATAAGTTACCCCACATCTTTTTGATCAGTACCGTTGATGCGAAATAAATATTTATAATCACTGATCCTGCTATGGGAGAGTTTTTTATGCTGTTTTCTCTTCCTTTTTCTTTTCACACAAATTAATTATATTTGTCTATAATTGTGGTCTTAGGGTATTTCTGGTGCATCACAAGTATATATTTATTACTCAGCACTAAATTACATTTTGTTACTGGCCTAAATACTCAAGAATTAATTTTGATCCTAGTATCCACTGTTCCACTTACTGGATTGAGGAAAAGGTAGATATTATCAAGAGAGTTGATGCAGAGACTGAACACTTTTAACAATAAAAAAGTAAGATAAAATGGAAACAGTGTGAAAACCCATGGATAAAAAATAAATGCTACAGAAGGTGAGCGGGAAACTTTTACCAGCTGTTGTTTACCTTTAGTTAGTATTTGAGGATAGAGCAGAGAATACTGGGCAAGAACAGCAGCAGAAAGTTTCACAATTTAATAAAAGGACTGTTCTGAAGGCAGAACTTTTGGTTGTATGGCCCAAAGGTCAAGAGAGATGGATAGGGAAAATTATCTAATATAGGAAGGAAACACTTTCCAGAGGGGCTCTAACAGGAGAGGTTTAACTCCTGATTATCTCTGTCCCAGTCTTATTAACTAATTATTTTAATTTGGTAAGTGAAAATCAAAATACTCTTGTGCTAGCTTCATTGTCTGGGCAAAGGAGTTGACATACTTCCTAAGATTTTTAAGTTCTTTTAATTGATCTGGGAAATTTCTAAGGGATCAATTACTGTGCTATTCTAAAACATTTTCAAATCAGAATTGTTAAAAAAAACTTCCAGAATATTATGGATTTGCATCTTTGGAGCATGTTTTAAAGTCACTTTAGAAAGAAGAATATTTTCTCAGTTTCACAGATGGGGAGCTGGAATGATAAGTGCCTATGTGCTTTACTTATATTATTCATTTATTCAAGGACCAGCTGAGAAAAAAATGAAATTTCTTACTGTCCTTTACTGCAGTGCCTAATTTATCCAGGTAGAGGGAGGATAGAATGGAAAGGAAACATCTGTTGCTGACATTAGATATTTTAGGAATGTTCGACCATTGGCAATGTACTCCAGCTCTCCAAACTGGCAGTCATTATGAATGGTGCAATTGTGCCAGTCCTTCCTTCTTATCTTTGGAACCAATGGCAAGTTTTGGATACAGAACAAAGAGCACTTCTGTGTGCTTTAGAGCCATAGTAGACACTATATAAGGAATTCCTTGAAACAAAGGTATTCATTCCCTGAAACGTAGGTATTTACATCTGAGCAAGAATACATAACGTCTAGTATGACATACAGTTCAATGAATGACTGAGAATCTAGAGTAAAAAAAGCACTTTATCAATTTAAACACTGTCTTACTTTGCAAGTAACTTCACTGTGGTTTGCAAGGTCCTGAGCCCCTCACTGAGGTGCTGGAGCATGTCCAGAGAAGGGCAGTGAGACAGGTAAGAGATCTGGGGCACAGATCTTGTGAGGAGCAGCTGAGGGAGCTGGGGGTGTTTAACCTGGAGAAAAGGAGGCTCAGAGGACCTTCTTGTTCTTTACAAACACCTGAAAGAAGGTTGTAGCCAGGTGGTCTCTGCTTCCATGCAATGGTGTCAAGACGAGACAACATCACCTTCATGCTGTGTAGGAGAGGTTCAGGTTGTGTTGCGGTGTGTGTTTTGTTGATAATTTATATTTTCAATTGTAATGGTTTGTCCCTGTGTTCCCCCATGTTCTCCCCCACTTGGTTTGTTCCTATGTTGTACCCTCCCTTTGCGACAGAATGTTCTCTGTCAATCCCCAGAATGCCAACCCCAGTTACTACCCTATTTGTTTTTTCCCCTCCCTTTATTCCAGTACCTTCCCTGTCTATCATTGTCACCCCGCCCCTTATTCCAGCACCTTCCCTGACAATTCATCCCTGGCCCAATCATCTGCGTGTCCAACCCCCTGTGTGTGTCAGGGTGTCCCCCAAACCTCGATGCTCCACTGGGGCTTGTGACCTCCCCTCTCCTCCCACCTACCCCGGTTGGTTTTGGCACATTATTGGCATTCCCTTCACTCCACCCCAGTGAATCCCTCATTGGTTGCTCATTTGTATCCACCCCTGATTCTGCTGCCTTATAAAACGCCCTGCTCAGTAGAGCTCCCCGGTCTTCTGTCCCCTCCTGGGAACAAAGCCCACAGTGAGAACTGCACACGGAAGGTCCCTCTCCGGTCCTTGCTCCACTCCTCGGCCCCGCACAGCCCTCGGATCACGCCTGCGCTGCGTTACAGCCGCACCCCGGGTCGCGCTGCTGCCTGGGGACAGCCCCTCCTGCCCGCGGGGTCTGGAGAGAGCCAGGGCTGGCCAAATCGGACTCAGCGTGTCAAGGTGGGATATCAGGAGGAATTTCTTAATGTAGGGTGTTGTTAAACATTGGAATGGACTTCGCAGGGAGGTAGTGGAGTCACCAATCATAGAGGTGTTTAAGAAACGACTGGAACATCAAAATCAGTGCTGTGGTCTAATTAACAAGTGGTGATCAAAAGTTGGACTCAATCATCTCAGAAGTCTTTTCCAGCACAAATATGTCTGTGATTCTGTTAAGTAATTGAATAATTTGGCGCACAATTGGTAGTGCTCTGATGTCAGAAAATGCAAAGATATCAAGTTGCTGTGGTGGTGGAACACAACATGGATACTCTGATGGACTTTTCCACATCTACAAATCTCCACAATAGTGAACTTCTTCCAGTGATTCAGGAATTTCTAAATATCCAGGAGCAAACCCCATCAAGTTTCAGAATTTTCCTCCTTAATTTTCTCTAATGCATTTGGTAACATGAACATTCTCTATTCTTTTAAGCTATGATGTTCTATTTTGAGTTAAATTTTTGAGAACACTTACAGTAGTGCTGTATTTAAATTTAGACATTTTGAACATATATATTCCTTATATATGTTTGGAAGTTTTATTTTCACTTCCTTTAATAAGTAAGAAATGGCCTTTTAACAGATCCTTGGAACGAAGACTAAAAAAGGTTGATTTTAATCCTACATTTTTCTGTTTTCCCCTTGTTAGAGACATTCACATTCATCTCCTTCAAGTCAAGAAAGGAGATGTTAGAACATTTCAAAAGGGAAGGTCTATGAAATAAAAATTTGTATTTGTGGTCTTACGTAGTACGGCTGCATGATTCTAAACACTAATACATGTTAGGTATTGCTGTGGTTTTATTTTTCCTACTACTCTTTTCCTCTACTCATTATAAAACTGCTATGACAATGTGCTTAAGCATGTTTCAAAAGTGGTGAAGCAATCATTAAACAGTTAAAGAATAGAAGGGAAACTTTCAGGGTGTACAGTATTTTCTGCTGCTGAATAGAGCATTAGGTCTTTTTTCTCCAGAAACCCTGTGAACCTGATAATAAATACAATGACACAAGAAACAAAAGGAAGAGATACAAGGATAGCCAATAGTATTTTGGTAAAATTTTCATGATACGTTTCTTAGGATCGTAAAACAAGTGTTATGATCGCTGCTTGACCAAGGTTTCTTTTTTTTCAGGTTTCTTTTTGACTTTCTTTTAGGTGACTACTCCGAGACAGTAAAGGTAAAGCAAAACCACACCCACTGACTAAGTTCCCAGTCTATGAATGGTTGGGGGTTAGGAGAATATATAGAAAATATATTAAACTTTTTGCCCAGTTTCTATAGTCTTTCCTGGACATCTGCTTACATTCACCATAGCAGATAGAAAACTGGTGTAGAAATAGCTTTGGTCCAACCTTCCAATCTGGTGTAGTTGCTTTTATATTCCTTTTCTTACAGCTTCCATAAAAAGTACTAGAGAATAATGCATCTTCTATGTTCCTTTTCAAACAAAACTAGTACTTGAATAGAGAATTTAGAAGCTTCTTACAGTTTGATGTTGAATAGACAAATCTCTGAAAGAGTAATTTGAGACAATCTATAAATACATACAAATATTCTATATAGAAATACATGGAAATAATGTTAGAAATCATTACCAAGAGGATAAATACCCTCACTGTGAATGCAGAATCATCTTAAATGTCTCCCACAGCACAGTAATATGAAGTGACTTTACAAAGACTTCGAATTTGCCCACAAATTTACATAAGAACACTGCAGATTAATTGCTAGAAATATAATCTTTAGGCCAAACTATAAATGACAACTTCAAGACAGTACTGGAATGTGTGCATGCAGTTTTGTTGGGCTTTTCTTTCCATCAGTCTTGCTGTACCAGTACAATGTTGAGCATCACAAAGAGGGTAAGATACAGTACAGTTGTCTTAGAGTAGGCGTTTAAAGTCCTTGAAGTGATTGGTCCTTGACCAAGACATTTATTAGTCTGTACATAGAAAATTAAAATTTAGGTAAGAACTGAGAAAATTTTATCAGAGTATATACAGTTCAAGTTCAGTCTATGAGTAAATATATGGACTTATGAATATTAGCATAAATGTTATAGTGCTAAAAAAACTGTTAAAAGAAAAAAACCTGCTTTTATCACTGTTACTCTCAAACCCATGCTTTTTTCCAATATACCAATATACATAACTGCTTTTTTATATAACTGTATCCAAATAAAGGGCATTATCAATATATCAGCCTGGGTAAAAATGTCAAACCTATGCCTAATACAGATCCATAAACTCAGGCGTAAAGGGAGATATGAAGATCTATGAGGGGTTTAAAGGCAAAGGAGAAATTAGCTATTGAATGACAACAAACAAATATTTTGTTGAAAGAAGCCTTGCATTTGTATAAGTACTCTGACAGTGTTGGATCAAATCCACCTTATCAACATTCCTCACCTTTTTCTAATGGCAGTAAGAGAGTTCACAGACTAACTTACTTCATCCCTTGGAAAGTTTTGTAATTTTAAAATTTGAAATAACTTAAATCTTTACCATAAAAAAAATCCCAGAAAATGTCTCAAACAAACCACTGTTAAACAGATTCCCAGTATTACACTATTTTGCATAAACCCAGATAACAAGAGGCTGGAGGGATTCTCACTTTTATTGGCTGGAAAAATAAATCTAAATAAAAACAAGTAGATGAAAAAAAATATTTCTAATCTTTGGGAAAACAGAATGAACACCTGCTCCTCCTTTATTAATATGTTAAGTAACAGTTCCAGTTTTCTGGATTTTATTTGGGAGCAGTATATGAGGTCTTAGGATAGCAGAAGCATAGTGGAGATTGATACTATACCTTTGCTTTCACAACTATTTCTTTTCGTGATTGGCTATGTTGTTAAGCTCCAGTTTTAAAAATTGTTTTAGAGCATGAACATCTGAATGAACGGCTAAAGAGCTGCGTTGGGTTTGGCTGGCGTAGAGTTAATATTCTTCACAGTAGCTGCTGTGGGTTATGTTTTGGATTTGTGCTGAAAAAGTATTGATAATGCAGAGATATTTTCAATATTGCTGAGCAGTGTTTACACAGAATCAAGGCTCTTTCTGATTCTCACATCACCCCACCAGTGAGTAGGTTTGGGATATATAAGAATTTGGGCAGTGACACTGGTGCAGCTGACCCTAACTCAGCCGGGGGGTATTCCATATCATATGGTGTCATGCTCAGCATATAGAGCTGGAGGAAGAAGAGGGGAATACTCAGAGTGGTGACATTTGCCTTTCCAGATCACCATTACACCCAATAGAGCCTTGTCTGCCCATGGGATCTGTGAGTTAATTCCTTTGCTTGCTTTGCTTTTGTGAGTGGCTTTTGCTTCACCTATTAAACTATATTTATCTCAATCCACAAGTTTGCTCACTTTTACCCTTCTGATTCTCTCTCGCATCCCACTGGAGCAGGAAGTGAGTGAGAGTCAGTGTGTGCCTTAGTTGCTGTCTGGGATTAAACCACAACAGGATACAACTCTGTAGCCTGCCTGAGAGTGTTTTCCGGAAGGATTCTGTATAAAGGAAAGAAAAAGTAACAGAAACAGAGGAAATGAGACACAGATGCAATGGACAAAACTGTTCTGGCTAAAGACAAGCCAAGCGCCTGTGAAACGCAGCAATCTTCAAACCTATGAGCAGCAGAGATATTAACCTTTCCTGTCTGGACTCTCTCTCAAGGCATTTCAGAGTAGAACTTATTTCAAAACAAAAAACTTGTTCTCATCACCAGTGAACCTCTATTTTAAAAAGAGCTTCTCAAGAAAAAAACAGTTTACGTTTGACTACAAAGATTGTTAGAAGCCCTGATTGGTTTTCATACTGCAACACAGTAACCCATTCTAGACTGTCAGACGAAGGGAACACTGGACTTCCCAACTTTAGAACTGGAAAACTCATGACAGAAAGTACATAACAAGAATTTAAGGATAAAAGTCAGAATGATACACTGCCAATTTTATCTCAAACTTTATAAGACAAGTATATTTAGATATAACTCTGTTGCTTCCTTGAGTCGCGTTTTTTCACTTAATTTGTCAAAGTGGTGAGGACTAGAATAAGTATATAGGAAGCAGTTAGACAGAGGCCTGTATCCCACATGCTCTCTCTGATGAGAGACAAAAGTGGGTGCTTTAGGAAGAAATGAGATTTGCAGAATGAGCTTTGGTAATCCCTTGACAATTTCTTAGTTTTCAGATTGATTTCCTGAGATAAGGTTATATCTTTAGATTGACTAATCTTAAGAAATTGTTTTGAATCTGGTGCATTTTACAGCATTCCTGGCAATGAGTTACATAGTTATATTTTGCTCTTGATGAAAACACACTTTTTTGTCCTAGTTAGAGATATTCTAGTAATTTCATTTGATGTTCTCTGGTTCATGTCTTGTGATAAAGGCTGAAGAAAATTTTTCTTTCCAGGTCACTTATGTGGCAAACACAACTTCAATTTCCCCTTTCACAGTGTGGAAAAAAGAAGCTCCTCACTCTCCATATGAGAGTCCCTCTCAGTCAGTCTCCATGCTCCAGATCCAAGCTGGAGAGGGGGTGGGGATGGCTGCTGGGCCAAATAAATGACCAATAAAAAACTGTTTTTGCAAGCAGGGGTGTACCAGCAGGTCAGTAAGTAGAACTAGCTGCCAAGAGAAGACCAAAATAACCCACAACAACCAAACAAAAATCCAAGCACCGCTAAAAACTGAACAAAAAAAATCAAGCCCACAGCGGTATCCTGAACCAATTCTGAGATTCCATTATGCCCTTCAGCAAGCTCCTCTCCCTGACACTACTTTCTTAGAGATTTTTTCCTCTTGGATGGTTTATTCATGTACCTAGAAGTGTGTCTCTCACTCATGGCTCTGTAGTCCCACTCTCAGAGCCAGCTGATTTTTCCGAAATGAAGGAATGACTTTCAGTCCAAAAACTAGGCAATGCAAAATACTCCTTGGCTTACAAAAAATGAACAGATTCTTGGTGACTGGACTGTAACTTCACATCCAGCTATTGTGCACTTCACTAATCATCTTGAAAGAGGAAAGAAAATCACTGTGCCCTGAAAAACAGATTTCATTTACCTTAACAGTATCAAGATTACTTGTTGACAAAACATTTTAATCTTACTAAAAATGAGAATTAACAAAGAAAACTAGGAACAGAGGAATTTTGACCTTGAGTACAGACTAGGAAGACTATTTATCTTGGAACTGCTGAAAGCATTTCTTATCTTAGACTTCAGAGATATTCCTCCTAGGGAGCTGGAGAGCAGTACAGACTTGGTGTCTTTATCCCTTGATGTATTGTATCCAATCACTTTTTATTTCACAGTTCATTATCAAGAAACATTAACTTCTGTAAGAATAAAACTGAGTTTCCATGGAAGCTTGCTTACACTCAAAAGATAATTCAGATGAAGAATTACGTGTATGATTTTTTTATTCCCTGTGCATTTTGGCAGGAGATTTCAGTGAAATTCAAAATAAAGAGAAACAATAAGAGACTTAAAAGCAAAGGGAAGAGTCTGCTCATCTGTTAGAGACTGGTTTATTACCTAACTTTGTGGGTTAAATAGATAAGTTTCAATTGTTGAGTTAAAAAACTTATTTCACTTGGTAATTCCAATATAATTTATAATAATTTTATGAGATTTTAATAAGAAAACTTGAGGACATTTTCGTAAGAATACTTTAGGGCTATATACTACTACACACAAGAAATTCTGGAATCAGAATATCAGTTGCTAAGTGTAATTCCCATGTGAGCAAACATCACTCACATTTTTTGGTTCATAGGTTTTAAAGATCTAGGGTGCCTTCATAGTCTAAATCCATGATTTCAATGAGTTCTCTATGGTGATTAATACAGGAAAGAATTTTAGAAGATTTTCTTAGTTTGAAGGGCCTATATCAGGCTGTATAACAGTTCTAGGATACATATAAGAAAGAAAAAGATAAGGAAGGAAAATCAGATATTGTGTTGGTATCCAGATAAATTAGCACAGTGTAGAGTACTAGAGCGTGACCACCATTGCCAAATTTCTAAAAGGTTTTTTAAAATTATCAGCATAGTAGCACTATGAGAAGTGACGGAGTAGTCCTCACCTTTTTCCAAGCAGAAATATATCTATCTATATAGATTTAGATGATATAGATACACTCCTTGACAAAAATAAGGTGGTAATATCTAATATAGGACTGAAGCTCTTCTATTCAGCCATATCCTAAATGTACAGAGACTCAACCTCGAATAACAAATAGTGTTTTGTTGTTTTCAAATGAAAATCTGGAGCTAATTTTCAGCAATACACAATCTAGATCATTATTATTTAATGAAGATGTGAGGTACTAGAAGTATTATTTTATTGCCCAGTGTTTTCAAAGATTCTCTGAGACTTCTCTTCAGTCATTATGAAAACAAACTGGACAGTGGCAGAGTCAGAAAGCATCTCCTCATTTTAAACTGAGACAGAGCAGGTCTTATTTTCTGGGTATGTATTCTTAAATATTGCATGGAATGCGTAATGCATCATTCTAACATTGAGGATATGCTTCTTTGTCTGTAGAGAAGAATATGTAAAAATAAAGTAACCAGTACGAGCATAATTTGCTTATTGTTTGCCACATAATGACAAGAGAAGCAGCAGCTGCTGAATTGAACCTTCCTTTATCCTCCAGTATGAGGAGAGGGAATGAGGAGAATGCAGATGTTGGGCTGGATTCTGTACACAAGTGATAGCATCCAGTGTAGAAACAGAGTATCAGAAGAGGGCTCTCATACAATTATTATCTTTGGTGCCCCTTCAAAAGTGCATGACAGATACTGTAGAAAAACAGCTGCAGAACTTCACTCTGTGATCAGATTAGTTATTTCAGTCAATAATGCAAATATAACTCAGCACACAGAAAGTTGCCTTGGGAAAGTGGAAACCTTCCAGGGTTAAGCACCCTCTTTTCCAAAAGGGTCCAAGCTAAAATACTGGGTTTGACACCAATTTTCTGTAGGACTTCAGGCTATTCATGTACTTCTTCTGCTCTGACTGTAATATCTTTGAAAAAAGAGGGAACACTGACTCACCTACCTCACAGGCAAACTAAAGATTAATTAGTTTGTGCTCGTATAGAGCTTTGAAAATGTCATGGCTATATAACTACTGTTAAATAAATGGCAAAAAGTCAGATTGGACAAGTACAGAGCAGGACTGAAAGGGTTTATCACAGTGTCTTAGCAATTATCTTTAATATTATCCAGAAAAGATTTCTTACAGTAGATATAGGTAGTTAAAAGAAAAGTATGGAGCTGTTTTATAGCAGTATTTCTTCAGAGAATGTAAAAGGAAATGAGAAAGCAAGCACAAATTTTAACTTTCCTGAACTTTTAAATTCAGCAGGGCAATATGTCAGTACTCTATCTCAATTGGTTCATCTTTTACTGAAGTAGTATTCAACTACTGTATAACACATCTTGAAAGGTCTTGTCCACTTGGATGGGAAATAAAAAATAATAAAATATGTCCCTCTGACAGACACTAGGGCCACAGGGCTGAATGTAGTTAATTTCTTCCATTCTACTTTATAAAATGAGGAAAATCACCATTGTAAGTCCTGAATTTTTCTAAGAAAACTGCAGTAATCGATATCCCATGATCACAGTTTGAATGTGATGTATTTTATTGATAGTGGAGTGACTATTTAAAAACTGCACAAGATCCAGCTTCCCATCCCATTCTAAGTAGTGCACAAAATTTCCTAAATATTCTCAGTGACTCTCACAAAAAATTCCCTTAAGTTTCTCATTGTTTTAACACCAGAAATCATGCTGTTCTTATTTTTCAGTTTCCAGTGTCCATCTTTGCAGACATCAGCTTATTTGAATTTTCTGGCACAGGATCACCAGTCATTTAAAGGCTGGGTTTTTTCTTCCTATGCCTATTACCCATTTCTTAATATTCTGGTATTTAGAAACCACTTTATTGGGGCTCTCAAGTAATTTCACCTTGAATCAGGAGTATCATACAAACCAGAAAGAGAAAAATAGATCTTACATTTATTGTGTTTATCTGGATTTCAATATACAAGCAATTTTTTCCAAGACTAAATATTACCATGTATAGTTACAATCCTGCAGATATTTAAAGAAAAACAGGGTGAAACTCAAATTAGAAACTGAAGTTATTGCAAAAGCTACATTTGGAGTGCTGCTGGTAGGATTTTGTTTCAGAAGGCAACATAAGTTTTGTGAAAGAGTACAAGTTCTTCAAAATTAAAGATCCAGCCATACTTTTCCATTTAAAATGGTTTGTTATGCAGAACTAAGAACTCTCTACCAGTATGATGAACTATGAGCTGAATTATGTGTAAGAGTGACTTTTGAGGGGCATCACCTCCCACATAATCCAGACAAAGTTCTTGCATTTTATGAGTTTTCTGTATATAAACACTCCCCTACACACAAACAAAGGCAGTCTGTAGATTTACAGTGTAAGCAGACAATTCCACATGATTAATTATATTCACATGAGAGGGGCCATAAAAAAAATAAACTTATTTTTGCTAAATCTTCATTCTACCATTTGTTATAAACTCATGATCTCTGCAAACTGATATTTAAGTCCTCCATATTGACAGGTTTTCAAAGTTAAAACTTCACCAAGGGCAAAAATCAACAGCAACATATCTAAGACTGGCAGGAGAGCTAAATGATAGCATGGCAAAAATGCAGAAGTAATAGCTATATGGAGTAGAGCAGGGAGTGTAACACACTCCCACAAATGCACCAGATTCCACACAGTCATCACTCCAAACACTACACCCACTGACACCTACCCCATGATTATCTTCTCAGGTTATATTCTCCCCAAGCATCCTGAATATTTGATTTATTTGCACTATTAATTTATCCATCCCACCTGTGTTCCCTTAGATATTTAATTGATTGCCCTTAATTGATGTGGCCATCTGTGATATTTTAGTCATTTAATTGATTGTTTTTTATTGATCTAAACACCCTGCAGCTTTATTGTCACCTAGATGAATCAAAAGTCACTGGCTGATATAATTTATATCTCTTAATTTTTAGTGTGCATCTATATGCACTTTCATCTCCTGGGGGAGATGGGGCAGAGGAGAACAACAAACACCTGAAGTCTCATTATGTTCTAACCTGTCTGGCCTGGAGTTGGGTGGCATAAACCCCACTGATTTCAGTGACACTTTTCCTAGCTACTCAGGCATCAGGGCACTCATTCTCTTCCTGGAACACAGGCTTTATTCAAATAAAAAATGAACAATAAAACTAAAAG
The DNA here is from genome assembly GCA_013397295.1 of Polioptila caerulea. Lineage (NCBI taxonomy): Eukaryota > Metazoa > Chordata > Aves > Passeriformes > Certhiidae > Polioptila > Polioptila caerulea. The sequence goes on along the minus strand of VYXF01013111.1, from coordinate 1,016,328 downwards.
AAAATAATTATGCATAACAACATAATTTGTAGCACAGTGGTAAATCTCCCTTTTATCCTGGCCTGCAATGCAAGTGAATTCCATTGAGTTCTCTTTGAAGAAATCTTTAGCCCAGCAGTCAAACACTGCTGACAAGGAAAACATCCTTGCTGATTTTAGCTCTCACATAACAGAGCACCACTACAAGTAGTGGGTGTCATAACAGCATTCTGCATAATGAATGGCATAAAGGGTATCTTTTTCACTTATTAAGCCTTTGGGCACAGAATTAAAGACATAGGAGATCATACCTGATATAGCAAATTATATGTAAAAGTGAAGTTTTATGTAAAATTATGTAAATACATGTAAAATAGATTAAAATCTGGTTCTGGCTGGGACACTTAGATATAATCTATAAAATGTGACAGCTCTGGTGAAAGCAGACAAGAAATTTGTAGGAATCAGAAAAGGACTTGATGGTTTCCTTTAATAAGAAAGTATTTGATGTACTTTACACAGTCTCCTGGACATGTCTGTCTATTGCCTAATTATAGCAGTTCATAATCTAGCAGTAAGTAAAGTAATAGAGATAAAGAAGAGAATGTAATAGTAATCTTTCACCTGCTCTACTCCATATTTGGAGTCTCAGATCAGTAGGACCTGCAAGTAAACAAATAAAGTACATAAGGAATGTGGAAAACAGGACCTGCAAGTAAACAAATAACGAAAGGACACAAGCAATGTGGAAAACAGAGGAAGAATTGAAATAAGCTCACAGTAATGGAAACAAATCCCCCCCAAAAAAGAAAAAAAAAAACAAGAATGAAGGGAAAGTAGCAGGTGCAGACTAAAGCTGAGTCAGTAAAACTGTAGTGGACATCTCAAAAGCAAGGAAAATCAGAAAAATAAAAAATAGAAAGTCTATACTCAGAGTAGCAAAGACAGAGTAGATCACAACACAGATAAACATTATCTTGCATCTGACTCTTGATTCAAAAATTCTGTGTCACAACTCTGACACCGACCAGCATTGGAAATCGCATTGAAACCTCATTGGAAGGAGGAAAGGCAGAAGAGAGAAAGGAGTTCTTACCCTCCTAGTTGCTAGCTGTGCCTGAAAATTCTGTATCTTGATAACAATCTTTTCTGGTTTTATATTTGTCCTCTTCATATACCTTTTCTATACTGGCAGATATCCTGCATTCCAAAGAATAATACAATTGTTTGACAAAATTATCTTTTCTTAAGCTTCAATTTTTTTTGTCTGTTTTCCAGTATTTTCTAATTAGAAGATCTGCAACTAAAACTTTCTAATATACCTATTTCAAAACACTTGTATTGCTTATTTTTCTCTCTGGAATTTTCTCTTTTTACTGGTGCATAGCCAGACTGAAATGTGTTTACCTTGACCACTCAAATGTACCTCCACCACAAGCATCCAAAGCATAAAATGTGTGCTTTCTGACAGTGCTCCAACAAGTGAATAACAATATTCATTCAAGAATAATTGATAAAACATAATAAAAAGGAAAATGAGATCAAACTCCTATTAAAAAGAGATAATTAATTTTACACAGTTTTCTGTGTAGTAAGATGAAAGAAAGAATCTACCTGAGCAGTGTCACATTGATGCCTTGAGAGGCTACCTAGAACAGAATCTAGACAGTGTTAAAGGAATAAAGTAGGTATCAATTAAAAGGCCTTCAAAGGATACACCTTGGGTGGTACGAGAGCCCAGCCATGGCTCCAGCCAAGATAGACCCAAGATGGACTCCAAGTCACGATTTTTCACACTTTTAAAAGATCCATTTACATAGTGGGGTTAATTGTCCAATTACAGCTATAGTTAATGAAGTCCCATCCTCACAGATTACTCTCCTCAATTCTCTATTGTTTATACTTTTTGGGCCTGAAGCTGCAATGGTGTCCTTGGTTCTCAGGCTGGAAAAGGATTGTTTTGTCTAACTAAACTGTGAAGGGAACTTGCTAATACTTTATATGAAGTTCAGAGTTATATACTACTGCAGTACACAATCTGGAAATATAAAAATTAAAACTTAATTCATCAACATCATAAAGTTTCTCCTTGAGAAAATAATAAAATTTAACACAGAGGTAAGAGCAAATTAATTAAAAATAATCTATTCAATTGATAAAATTCTGTCTATGCTTTTCATCCTGGATCTGTGCACTCATAAACAGCATAGCCTGTATATTTTATCTGCTTCAGTGTATTCCATCCTTTAATAAGCTTTGTAACAATTCCTTCCTCTTTGGAGTATGATCCTTCTGCATGGGACTCCATTCCTGACTTGGCTGTCAAGTGTCATGGGGATATTCCTGTGAAGGCATGAGGAATAGGTGGTGGCAGATTGGATAATATGTCCAAAACTGTTCAAAATTGTTATTTTAGTTTCATCCTATACTAGAAGCATAAACCAAAGCAGTCAGTTTCTTCACAATTCCACTGAAGGTACATTTCCCTGCAAGCTGCCACAGGTGCCTTCAAAATTCCCTTTGTTAGTGTCAGTGTAACTTCTTTGATACCTCCAGCACTGCAGCACCTAACAAGATTTGCTCTCACCAAAGACATTGAGTTGTTGAGAAGCAAACAGCTCCTCAAATGCCCAGTGGGCATAGTCCCACAGTGCCTTGAGACCCACCTGCATATCCAAGCCTGGTCATGATGAGCCCACTGCCTAAGTGTTCTTCAAGGACACCAGCCTGTGGACCACTGCTACGAAGAATGTGGCCACTGTGTCCAAGAACACCTGTCTGACTTGCCTTATCTAAAGAAAAGTGAATTTCAAAAGCTATAGTAGGATTTCCCAGCAACTGGAGAAGTACTCTGCATCTGGGTCCATATCATAATGGCTTGAACTGACATGCAGAATTGAGTGCTTTCTCTCTAAGACCCCAACCTTGTCTCAAGGTTGCCAAGTTCAAGGCTTGATTTAAGTTTGGCAGTTCTAATCTGGATGTGAATACAAGTGCACACTCACAAGCAACAGAAAATAACTTAATGCAGCTACTGGCATGTACATTTCATTTTGATGCAACGTCTGATATACAGCAGTTCTGGATGTGACTCCTCACCAATATAAAACACATTTTCCTCTGTTAATGAATTTTTAATTCTTAATTCTAGTACCCACCTAGCAACATTCGCAGAAAAAAATAAAAGGAAACAAAATTCATAAAAATTTATATTTTGTTACCTATCTTGGTTATATCATTTTTCCTCAGACAGTGGAAAAAACTCCAATTGTTTGCAACATAGACATTTGTTTACCTCTATTTCACACAGCTTTAATCTCTTCGTTTTTTACTCACATTGTCCTCTGTCTCTCAATTCCTAGATTTAATTTCCATTTTAAACACCATGAAATGTTATTTGGTGGTAAATTTGTTCTCATTATTTTAATTAAAAATAGGTGGGTTAATGGCCATTGGAGAAAAAACACCTTAAGAGCAGGTAAGATGGTTAACAGTTGCACTGCTACCACTCTGGCAAAAACTAGTTTGTGCCATAAGAAAACTCAAATTTGAAGGAAAGCTTTTGAGAAGGCCAAGTTAAGAGGTCAATGTTTTCAGGGAAGAATGATCATAGAGACAGACAGCAAAGTAAACCACTCTGTAGATTAACTAACCCTCTATACTCTGCTTGTTGTCTTCAGGGACAATTTATCAGACTCATATAGGCTTCATCTGTTTTTTCCTTCAGGGAGAAGATCAAGTATAGTGATAATTAAATCCTCAACAAAGCTTTAAATTGCCTTTGTTACAAATAAAATGGTGATTTTGTCCTTCAGTCTTATTTAGTAGACCTGCCTACTGGGCTCAAATCCACATCTTTCAAAAGCAATTTTTTTTTTTTTTTTCATTTTATGTGTTCAGTCAAATTTCTTGATAAGACTTACATTTTTAATAGGAAACAGAATGATGCATTTAAATATGTTTTGGAGTAAAAATACCTAAATTTGGCTTTTCTCATAACACTCCAATTTTTCTAGCTATTGCTTAGAAACTGAATTTCAGCCAAGAAACAAGGATGCATAAATTGCAAAATAAAAATATTTTTTGAAAATTCCTCTTAAGAAAAATATGATTTCAATTCACCAGCCACCTCTAGCAGAAACCAGATTTCTATTTCCTTTAACTTTACTCCAGTTATTCCATAATGTACATATCCCAGGCAGGTCTGCTATACATCTTCATCTCTTTTTTCCTCCCTCTCTTCTCTGCCTATATTGTGACTTAGGCTGTCAAGATGTTAGAGCCACATACTTTATTAGTCTGTATTTCAAATAATACAGTTTTTTCTTTGTCCTGCCCCTTAGGCTTTATAAGACGAAAGCAGGAGTGAATATTACTTTATAGAAAGGAAATAATTTACACTTGAAGCCTGTAGAGGAAATGTTACAGTGGAAGCCTTGGACTGATTGAATTGTTTCAAAGCTTTTCTGTGACTTTGATTGATTGAATTTGCCCATGGCACTCCTAGTGGTAATGATACTGTGATTATTTAAGCAGCAAGTAACTTAAGGGTAGGTTGAGCATGTTAGCTTTGAATTTCCTAGATTTCAGCATTTTGCATTTTCCACAGTTTCTGTTCAAGAATAGCGCAGTTTGTGTGGTATTTACTGCAGCTGTCATTCACTTACTTTTCTTGTTTGAATTTTGTAGCACATTTTTGTGGAAATGTGTGAGCTCTTTCCATGGGTAAGGCCCCAAACAACTCACTCAACAAGGCTTTTTGAGGGGCTTTTGGTTGTTCATATACTCTGAGTTAGATACACAAGAGAAATACCAACAAGAATTCTTAAGAGGTCAAAAATAAGAAAAAAATACTTTACTGACAACTTTAGTAAATCAGAGAACTTCGGAAAAACTGAAATGTAGAGCAGCATTCAGTCAACATGAAGCACTTCCACAAAGCATTAACTTAACCCATCCAACTTAGCAAGGTCTAAGCCCATTTGATTTTAGGTTACTCAAAAATTCTGAGAAGAGGGAAACAGAAGAAAGATAAAGCAAGAAAGATAGAAAACATATAGGAAAGAACAGATATATCTACAAACTCCCAGGATCCAACAGTGTTCTATTCAGCTGATGGAAAGTCCAGAGGAGGCAGGGTTAAGACATCTATTTGCCACGTACTCAGCTTTAAATACTTCCTGGCCTTCCTGGCCTCTTCCCCTAGGTGGAAATTCTGGTCATTTGCCCAATTAGGAGCTAGAGGTCATTTGCCTGAGTTAGAGGCTCCAGGGGCAAGTGTGGACCTTTGGTATGCCCATGATCGGCAGCCACTGCCAGGTAGGAGCGCTGGCTCTAGGGAGGTGGCACAAGTGGGGTAGTGCACTGCCCTGCCCGGGCAAGGCCAGAGCTGCCCCTTCACCCACATGCATGCACCCCGAGTGTCTCCAGAGATCAGTCTTTGCAGCCTTTCACACCGTGCTGGGTGTGTGATATGTATGCCAAGGCTGTTTTAAAGGCATTGGCACTCTCTGGAGCAGACAGGCCTCTGTGCCTCCCTTCCCCAGAAGAAATTTTCAGACAGCAGACAGTTATGGCTACTTGTGAGGAAACAGGATGAGGTGTGGTCTCACAGTCTCTCAACAAACAGTAAAACAGTCTGCAGGACTTATCACAGCTTTACAATATTATGTCTTGTTCTTTTATAACATCACACAAGTAACTCACAGTAACAGAGTATTTCCCCACCTCAGACAGAACCTCTTGTACATACATACAACATGTTCTTTGCTTCTTCTGGGGGATCCAGCAGGTGGACAGAACGACAGGAACCAGTATAGACCTTTCCTTTGGGCTAACTGCCTCACTGCCCAGTGCATTTGTTTTGCCTTTGTCCTTCATTCTCTCCTTTTCCCTATAAGCTCTCATTTTCTTAGTTATCCCAGTTCCTTCACACCATTAAAAGACAGTAACCTTTTACTTTTGTGATACTACACTGGTTTTATTTCTATTTGTAGCACTCCTTTTATAACTGTCTTCACTTGCATCCCACACACAGACATCTCCTCTCTTGTATTCAGAATAGTGCAAATAATAATTTCCTGTCAAGCATTTTCTACTTGAAAGCCTTTTATTTCAAGTGTCAAAAATAAAAGGTATATAAATATCTTCCATTTTATTTTAAAAATCTAAAGGACAAAGTTATTTTTAATTGTCTCTGAAAAATACATTATGGTTGGGACTGAGGTCAGTTGACGTGAGTTTCTACATCATTAAAGAAGACCGTGAGGAAAGTGAACAAATATTTTTCTGAAGCCACAAGACTTTAAACATGACTTTTTCACTTGTTTTTTCTACCCCTTGCCTTTAAAGCACTCACAACACATGGTCACATGAGTGCACTGCTCATATGGCCAAGAATGCCAATGGCATCCTGGCCTGCATCAGGAATAGTGTGGCCAACAGGACCAGGCAGGTGATTCTTCCCCTGTACTTGATACTGGTGTGGCCACTCCTTGAGTGCTGTGCTCAGTTCTGGGCCCCTCAGTTTAGGAAGGCTTTTGAGATGATGGAATGTGTGCAGAGATGGGCAACAAAGCTGGTGAAGGGTTTGGGACACAAGTCCTGTGAGGAGCAGCTGAGAGATCTGAGGCTGTTTAGTCTGGAGAAAAGGAGGCTCAGGGGAGATCTCATCACTCTCTACAACTCCTTGAAAGAAGGCTGTAGCCAGGTGAGGGTAGGTCTCTTCTCCCAGACAACTAACAGTAGGACAAGAAGACACAGGCTTAAGTGTGCCAGAAGAGATTTGGGTTGGACATTTGGAAGAAGTTCCTCACAGAAATGGACTGCCCAGGGAGGTGGTGGAGTCCCCATCCCTGGCAGTGTAAAGAAAAGACTGGATCTGGCACCCAGTGCCACGGTCCAGAGTGCCAGGGTGCTGTTCATCCATACGGTGCACTTGATGATCTCAGAGGTCTTTTGCAACTTTGCTGATTCCATGATTCTCTGGTTCTGTAACACTCTTGTTTCTGGAGGTGTCTTTTAGAGACTCCTGCTCTCTTTGGTTTCAGACTGCAGAAATATTTGCAGCTCCCCTACAAAGATGCTAGTTTTTATTTTAGTTTTGTGTTTTGTGTTTTATCAGGTATTGCAGGAGCTTTTGGCAATTTAGCTGGGTAGAAGGCATCGAGGATATATAAAGTCCTAAGTAATTTAATATCAGAGGCTACAAGGACAAGTTGTTAAAAGACCATTGGACATGGTGTTGAAGGAAAAGTATATTTTAAGGAGAATTAGAGCTTGGTAAAGAATTTGGCTTACATTCATCCTCCTAAAATTCAAAACTAAATTCATATTACCAGTTCAGAAGTTTTCTGGCTAAAATTTAAATGCACAAAAAAAAAGAGATTAAATTTCTTACAAGGGTACTTTGGGTTTTAGTTTACTCTTTGAAGTAATGGAAAACATCAGAACGTAAAAACTATGAGAATACCCAGAATCTTAGGGGACCAAAAAGAAAAAAAGATTTAATGCAAAGTCATAATTATGACAAGAGTAGAACATGATTTTTCATCAGAAAAATCCCCTTCCTTTTACTAATCATATAAAAATGGGCATATCTTACCCAGGCTAACAGAAAAAAAAGTCCTTAAAAAGAAAATTTCTTGATGAATTATCTGCTTTTAATGGCAGAACTCTCTTATGTTTTATCCTGAAACTGATTCTTCAGTGACAGGTGCATAATATGCGATGTTGTAAATCACGTAAAAAAAATTCTAATGACTGTGACAATCCATTCTTTTACTATTCTGTCTCAAAGGTACAGAAGGAGAAAGGAGGCCTCTCTTTCCTCTCCATATATACGTATGGGAGATAGGCATCAAAGCCACATGAATGATATATGTGAACATGTCTTAGCTATGTAGAAAAATATACCTGGATTATTGAAGGTAAAACTCACCAAAACACAATTTTAGAATTCTGTATGTGTTAAAGAAAGAAGACAGCATTTGATGTTTCAATGCTAAAACATTTTCTGCAGAGTTTTAATGAGAAATCTTAGTGAATTAACTACTTTGTGGAGTGTTAAACAAATACAATTAAAAAATAATGATTCTTCATTTTACATTGACAACAGCAGATTGCCTATCATTAGCTTTAAATGTAGAGGTGAAGATTTTCTAGATTTCAGGCTGGGTGGTTCAAAGTCATAATGACTCTTAACTTCAAAGTGGAACTTCAAGTATAGATTACGAGAGTACTCAGATCCTCCAGAGCCGATGTCTTTGCCATTTGCATGTTATTTAGGTTCATTCTTTGTAAATCATCAGCATAAAGAGTTTTGTTTTTTTTTAATGTGGCTATTTATAAATAAATCCTAGGATAGAGAGTGAGACAATTTTCATTGATTTCCATGAAAGAGTACTAAGTACCATCTGAAAGCAGAGTTTTAGAGAGTGTGAAAAAGCAGAATTAGTAACAATGGAAGTTACAGGAGGTATAACACCATGATTAACCTTCATTTTAATCATGACCTATTATCTACACATATAATAAAAACTTGTTAAACATATATTATGTGTTATATTCTGTGAAACAAGTGTTTCTTCTGTGCTTCTAAAAAGGTATTTAAATAGTTTCATATGCATTCCTAGTTCTGCGTGATGGACTGACAAAACAGGCATGTTACACTATGGATTTTAGCTCCAATACAGAAAGCTTGGTATTTTAACATGAAATTGCTCCAAGGCCACAGATTTGTACACTGGGCATAAAATTACTAACATAGAAGCTCTCCCAGAAAAATTAAAAAGTAAAAATAAAAAAAAAAAAATGAAAGGACAAGTCAAATGTGGTACCACTGCTGAGACAGCAATAATTACACTATTACATTAGGTATGTGTATTTCAGTACATCACTACTGGAATTAGCATGTTTCAAATGCACAATATGTTCATTGTTATTATTCCCAATGGGAAGTTTTCAAAATGGCACATTCATCTACAACATTGTCTATCTACTCTATCTTCTTCAAATAATACTAAAAATGTTCTTATTTTAAGCTTGTAGTAACTATTTACCTGAACCACTCAAAAGAATACTATACCTTTGGAGCTGTTGAAAATAACATTTCACTGCTGGTATCACAAAGATATTACCAGCTAAGTCTGAATGCCAGACCTCTTGCACAGTAGGAATTATGCTTCTTCATATAAAATTATTTTTCTTGCCAACAGGAAATGCATAAAAGTTTCCAGAATGATTTTGCTATCAATTAGAAGCGATGAAACATCTGGTTTCTAGCATTAACTGGGTTTCTTTTGCAGCAGAATTTTGATTGACTTTTAAGAACTAAAGGAGAAAATTTATAACCAAATTTTCAAGTGTTTGAAAAAAACATTAGTCTGTATAAGTAAATGAGATACGTCACATGAAATTATATATGTCTTAAGTGTTTGACACTTTTGATAAAAACTGGTGAAAAACAGTCCTCTGAAGCTTTACTATGTGTAGCCTGTGGGATATATTTAAAAAACAACAATTAAAAACTTACCACACAAGAAACAACCAGACACAAGAACCAAAACCCACAAGCTCTGTTTGTGCTAGAACATATGTACATGTTTTGTAAAGTAAAGCATGCAAATTCAGCCTTTATACATTTGCTCCAAAGCAGACTAAAAGTGAACAGCACAGGCAGACACACCTTCTTGGACTATGTGAAAAAGTGGAGACAAAAATACCATTCACATGAGCAAAATATTTCAAGGTAGTCATTACACATTTTAAGAGATGTTGTTGGCTATTTCAGATTACAACCAAAAAGAATTTACCTAAATTATTGCAAAAAATATCTATTTACATGTAGATTTCTTAAACATTTTCTTATGTTAGAAAGCTGAGCAAGTTGCAAGTGGTTATGAAACATTATTTATTTATTTGTTTGTTTGGATTTTTTGTTTATGTGATAAAAGCAGTAAATACACAAGTATCATCTTCTAGTGACAGTGAAAAGAATGCAAGATAATCTAAGAAGGTATTTTGTTTTTATTTTCACTCTAGAGATTGTTTTAACCTTTCACTGTTAGTTTTCTGCTCTGGACCTGATATGATGAGGCACTGTTGAGCAGGCAGATAAATAAACGCTGTATGAAAATAGAGTAAAAACACATTAGAATTTCCAAGATGTTAATCTTACATGTACATTTAAAAATTAATCTATAACCATTCCCCTAGGGACTTATACGATTTAACATTGCATGTAAGTAGATTCTTAATTGTAACACTTAAGTTGCAATAAATGCCTTTTGTCAGCAAGAGCAGGTTTTAATATCAGCAAAATTAGGTAAAACAAAAATATTCTCAAAGATTTAACTGAAACAACACAAGGAAACAAAGGAGTCTGGAGTAAACAATTGTACATCTGTTGCAAGTTATATCCCCAATTCAAAGCCTGCCTGTGTGAGTGTGTACCAAACATCAAGAAGAAAGCAATAGGTGGGGGATCGAAAAACATATGGCCTCATGCCTGTGTTCAATAGGTGGGGTGTGAAACACTCAAACACTCCATTAACATACTTACCTAGGGAATCTGCCTGGAGATTCTGGTTCCGAGTTGTTCCTGGTTACAAGGAGTATGGATGGTGCACATCAGACCCTAGCCAACTGTCACATGCCTGGTTTCCAGCTGACCTGGACTGGTACTCTGGAAGCAGAAATGCACTGAGTCTTGCGGGTAAAATCCTCACCAGGCAAAGCTATCAGAGCCCCATCATGATACTGTCTCAAATCATGTTTGGATATGAAGAGAGGAAAAAAACCCAAGGAAACAAAACATAACAAAAAAATCCCAGTTCTTGGTGTAGTCCATGATAAGAGCAAGAAATCACCTGGGATAAATGACTGATGAAACATACATAAGTGAAAAAGTCATTGGGAATGGTAATTGCTGAAAAGTGGGAGTGTCAAAACAGTGAGGTGGATGACTTAAGAGTTGAAATATGCAAGAGCTCCATTTAGTAGAGAATCTTTACTGATGATCCTTGCAGATCCCTTCCAACTCAGAATATTCTGAAAGGAGAAAGAGGAAATTAAGCCAACACTAAGTAAAGTCATTGTCTGATTCCAAGAATATTTTAATTACTCACATGCATTTTCAAGGAACGAGTTGTTTGTTTAGGTTTTATTCTTAACAGGGTGCACGTGGAAGGTATAAAGAGCATTGAAATTTGGAGGATCTTCACTATTTAATTCAATCTATAGGACTGCATATATACATTGATAGTCATTCATTTTAAATAAATCACCACAAAATCTTTGTCAATGCAGTAAAAATGTCCATGCTTTGATGTTTTGTTTTAGTCTTCCCTTTACCTACTGGAAATAAATGTTTATTTATTTATTTTATGAGTAATTCAGCTGAGATATTGACTAAAAGGCATTCTTGAGAAACTGCTTTTCAACCCAAATTCTCAATTATATGATTGAGCATTACATGATTTCATGATACTTAATAATCATATTCTTTTGAGGCCTTCTGTGCATGCTTTAAATATATAAAATGACTTCTAGAAACTTCTAAAACTTCTAAAAAACATTATAAACTCCCCCAAAATATTTAGTTATCAGATTTTCTTATCATTCTCTCTCTCATAAATAAATAATTTATTTCTTTGTGTAAAGCTGTATAGCAAACAGAATTTAAATCCCTGCAGTAATCCTATTTTCCCTTAATATTTTATATTAGGTTAACTTTGGAGGGGAATGAAATAATTTGTATTAAAAGAAATGTAATAGGAAAAGGATTTTCTTTTGATTTTGTGTATAGGACATATGCTCTTATATCACTGTATTTCCTGCATTAATCCTCTCTGGACTAAGATAACAATGCTGTTAAATATTACACAGAGAATTTTGAGTGAGTTTGGGGGGAGTTTTAGTGTTGGGGTCTTTTTGATAGTTGTTGCTGTTATTGAATTGGTTAGCTGATGGTGTGTTCAGTAGCGTCATGGACATGCAAGCTGATTTTTCACCAGCCAGCCATTAGTAAAATTCTCTAGCCTGAATAGACCTGTAGCAATGATTGTTGTCTGAAATAAAATATCTCAATTTTTTCACGACCTTGAATGCAAAAAAGCATAATTTTCAAGGAAAAATGATGTTTTATCATGTTTATTTAATGCATTTCCAATATTTATTTTTATAATCATTCAATTCAAGACAGTCACCTTTGGCTTCTATTCAGAACATGAAAGTCAGCGTTTCATGAAAGTCAGAGAGCAAAATCTCTCACCATATTAAAAACCCCACATATCTTTCTTCTCTTTGTTTTGAAAATGCAACTCTAAGCAGGTAGTCATATCATTTTGAAATTCAATATTTTCATTAAAATGCAAAAATTCTGGGATAAAATTATACTAACAAAGTGACAAGCTAAAATATGTAGCGTTACATTGCAAAGCAAGTCCTGCTGTCATATCTGACAGAGGGGCCTTGGCATCCGTTCTGCTTTTGTCTGCATTTCTCATCATCAATGAAGCTTACAACAGCCACTGAAATCATAGGGTAGAGGTATTTGAAAATCCGAATTCATAGGTAAACTGCATCCAAAATATTTACAAACTGAAACATGTGCACATATGTTTTGGTACCCAGGAACAACTGTGACAGATACCTGAGAAATTCTGTTAGTGATTTAACATTACAATATCAAACTGATGGCAGAACCTTATTTTTAAACAAAGTAAAAATATGTCTGTGGTCTCAAAAGGAATAGATCCTGACCACACAATAAAAAAACACATCTTTGTTGAGGCAGTAGGGAAGAAAAGATGAGCAACAATCCACACATGAGGTGACTCACCTAATCACTGGTAGCAAGCACAAGACCACAAGTGGTGCCACAGCTCCAGTGGACTGCCAGGGGCTTGGGGTGTCCAGATCATCTGCAAGGAACAGCCAATAGTGCAGCCAATGGTACCTTTTAAATGTAAGAGTTGAGCTGCCTCTTGTGTCCCTGAGAGGTGGTGGGATCACAGAGGAGTGTACCCGACATCAATTGTGTGCACCTGCCATGCTGGTGTTGGACAGGGGCCGGCTGTTGGCAGCCTATGCTGCCAACACTGGTCAAGGGACAGGGTGTTGGGATGTAGGGGTTGTGTCTCTCAATTCACTATTTCCACATCTAATAAATACAATTTTTTCAAAAGTCAAGTGCTGAACCCTAACCAGCACTAAATACCTAACAAAAATGCTACACTATCCCAGCACACAGTATGAATTGATAATCTCTGAACTTTCAGGGTGGTTTCAATCCTGCTATCCAGATTCCTCTGTTACAAATATGTATAGAAATACCATGGACTTTGTTCAACAAAAGACTTTAATCTATATCCTGCACTGCATTGTGTTTTCCCAACTGTGACGATTCATGTTTGTTAAATTTAAGCCACCTGCTTAAGTGCTCTGTGGAACAAGATTCTACACAAAAAAATCCCACAAGAATTAAATATTAACTGGTAAAACTCACTGGTCCTGAATTTCCATAGAGAGTCTTCAGCAGCTGGTAACCAGGGTTTTAGTGCCCACTGGGTAGCAGAATAGAGTCCACTCACTATTTATCCATTCTGTCCACCTTCTCTTGCCATGTCCTTTATTTAAGCATGAAATCTATTTATGCATCTTTTCAGAAGGCTTTTTGCAATGATTGAAATTCCTTATAGCTTTAGTCTTTTCCAGACAGTAGCTGGTATCCAGTCTTCCTTTTCTGAGAAATATTGATGGAAAGATAATAAGAATACAAAGTGGGGAAATCTTAGGCTTCTTGGATGACCCTCAGATGTTTGACAGCAAATCCTGGCAAAAGTAAGGAACACAGCCGAGATGACCACTGATCTTTTGCCAGGACAGCTATATTGAAGCTTGTATGTCTTGGCAATGGAACTTAATCTTTGATAACATTTAGATAAAAAGTTCTGTTGACGCCACTGTGAGACCTGGAAAAATGCCACTCACAGATTGATATGGTTCTCTTATCTCAAATCTAAACTGTAGGACACTGTTAGTCAACCTCCTTCTACCCCAAGCAAATCGGACTGGAGAGTCTCACAGAGTTCAATCCTACATCTTACTCTGTTTGAAAGTCCTTTTCACCATAGCTGGAGATATGAGGAAATTCTGATGTTGAAAATATTTTTGTTTGACCCATATAGTGGTTTTTATTCAGTCACTTTTCTGTCTGGCAGAATTGAGGTCTGGATGCTACCCAGTTGGCTGAAATTCAATCCAATTAAAACCCCTATTCTAACAAATAGTGGAGGGAAACATATCCTGTTTCACTGGCAATGTACTAAACTTCTCAATCAGATCAGGGTTCATGTCCAATCAGTGTCAAAGTATCCCAGTGCTATGTGGGAGGCCTTGCTGAATGACTGCAATCTTCCATATTACTGCTTTGACCCTGTGAAGCATTCAATCCTTAGTTTTAATGCTTGACTTCCTTCTACTGGTGGTCTGATTCAACTTCTGTGAGTCCTTTCACTTAGGACTGGAACAGGATCTGTACACAGAGCTTCTTCTTTTAGTCTGATTTATGTGATTCGTCCTGCATGAGTTTGGGGAGAGAGACAATGCTCCACCTGGGCTATACAAAGTTTGTAGTGTACTAAGACATTCATGTAAAGTTCAAAATGCTAACCACATCCTAAAAGCTGAAGTTATCCTAAAAAAAATTCTAGCCTTGACTTCCTATCTCATTGGAGGTGGTTATCTCACAGGAAAAAATCATCAGAGATGGAAAAGCCAGGCACTCCCTGGAACTCACGTGAAACAGAAACATAACCACCTATGACCACATCTAGATCTAGACAGAGTTCCAAAAGACTTCTTTGTGCTCTGGCTTTTGGCTGATGATGAACTGTAATACCCAAGGCATTTAGCCAACTGCTCACTTCTTTCAGTGTTCTCTCTGCGCTTGAAACTTCATACACAGATGGGGGCATGGAACCTTGCCTTTTCAATATGAAGTATTACTGGCAAAATTTCAGACATAAAAAAGTGCACCTAACTACCACACATAATAAGTAGAATATTTGTCTTCAAGTATATAATTTTTTCAGAAGTTTTAAGGCAACCTATAAAAAAGTTGGATTGCACTAGTTATTGTACTGTTATGAAGATATTTTTATCCTTTTTTTTAGAGGAAAATCCTGCTATCACTTTTTTTAACAGTATTATTCCTTTCTACTATTTTCCTGTACATACTATCACAGAAAAATTAATTCAGCTCACTAAATAAAAAGTATTTAGTGTGATTTGAGAGGTTGTAATATATAGAAGTGTCTACATAAGAGTGGCTGATATAACTGAAGACTTCTGAGAGGTGTATTTGCTTCTTGAAGACTGAAGAACAAAATCAATACTGACATTGAAAACATATGACAAAAAATTGAAACAATTGAAAAATTAAGCGCATGGATACACAATGCCTTCTGATGCCTTTTTAAAAAATTCTAATATTAAATTTTAAGGCAGAACAGTTAAAATGGTGATGACTTGTTGAATAACAATCAACAGACTTATTTCAAGAAGGATTTTAGGATGAGAAGAATAATTCTTTGTATCATACAACAGTATTGCCTTTTTCTATCTTTCCACCCCAAACTGTCCCTTAGTCTTATCAAATAATAAGTGCTGGAGTATCTGATACAGTTGTCCTGAATGTGAATTTGAAATTCTGACAAATCAAAGAGACTGAGATATTAAGTGCTGTCCTTAAAATGGAAGAGGAAGTTTTCTCAAAGTAGAGGAAAAAATCAAAGAAGAAAGATCCAGAGATCAGTGTTAAGTACATTTTGGAACTATCTACATTTGACCTTTCCTTCTACTTGCATGCCTTGCAAAATTCCTGACATTGCCTTTTCATGCTGCCTTTTTACTTTGATTTGCTTTTCTTTTTTCCTTTAGTGTAATTAATTTTTGAAGCATTCACCAATGGTCTTACCTAAAGATTTTTTTTCAGTTCTAAAATGGTGTTTTTTCCTAAATAAAAAAGTACTTGAAATGCATTTATGCTGTGTGTTTGACTGGTTGAGATCCCTTGCGTAGAAACTGTACACAGTTTTCCCAGGTATGTGCATGAACACTGTACCAAAAATATGTAACGGTGAGGTAATAATGGTGGTTTACAGAATGTTAATCTTCTGTGCTACATGAAGGCAAAAATTCTTAAACCAGGTGAAACTATGTTTTATCATATCTTTCTGAAAAAAAAACAACTTCCATTTTCATTCCAATTTATGACTGTATTGGCAAGAAGATCAAAAACTGAAAAGACATACCTTCTTCTTCTTTATTCCAGGCAGTCAGGGTAAGAGTCAGAAGAGATAACTGCATAGCTATCAAAACTTGTCAGTTTGATTTGTTTGAGTTTGGTTCAGTTTTCTGATTTTTTAAAAAATTATTATTTTGTTATTGCTGTTTTTTTTCTCTTTAATTCTCACATGAAGTGGCCCTAAACATCAGAGTGCAGTAGAAGAGATTTTTCTCCTCTCCTCTGAGGGAACTAGAAATCTAGAGATACTAGTCTTGCTATCTCTTCAAACTGGCATGTGAGTTAGTGATCTCTAGAGTCATGTAATGCTGTGTCAGCAGCAAACCCCAATTGATTATTGTTCTCTACTACACAGTTAGTCTTCAAAGCAAGATGGGTTTAAATAAGCACAAAAGACTCGACAGAAATGTAACACAGAGACACCTTTTGCTACCAAGCTGCATATTGGGAGAATAGAGTGCTGACAAAATATTGCAGCTGGCAGCAGCTCATAGGGAAGACAGCTACAGTGTCTGAAGTGCACCTTTTGCTCCAAGTGACTATTTTTGTCTTTTTTGTTGTTGTTAAGTACTGCTAAACCTCCCAGTTGTTCTATCACATGATCAACTGTGCTACCAAACAATGCTGTTGTAAGGCTGTGTTTTTTAAGCTGCCAACTTCAAGTGTGACTGCAGCTCATAGTATGCGGTAAATAAAGAGTTTCTTGGAAGCTCTAAAAGAGATTAACTGCTGCCTCCTTCTTCAACACATTAGTCAAAAGTAATCTTACAAATATTCCAGGCAGGCTAACATCTAGCTTCTGCTCTCATGGATGAAGCACTGGTGATAGTGTTTCACTTGCTAAGCTCAATACTGTTTGCTGTCAGTGTTTCCTGTTTATTTCTCTCGTAAACCTATTTCATATCTTATCTATCTCCATAACTAATTTTTATAGCAACAAACTCACCAAAAAAAGTGAAGAAGTCACAGCTACACCTTAAAGCATGTCACTGCAGTAATACATATAATATTTCTGAGAACAGATAGAAAACAAGCAAAGACAGGTGTGACTGTAGATAAAGGAGGCCCTAATGAGGAAGATGAGACTTGAATGCTGATCTCTGTTTCTAACACGGCTTCTCTATTTTCTCTAAAACCTGAACCGAACAACATTCAGAATATTACAAAAATAATCCATGTCATTGATAGAAGTGTTCAAATGTAATCATGATGATTTTGTTTTCCCATCACACACCTTGATTTTCCCCACATGCCCTCGGTGAGGGAGCTTGCTCTGGGAGTGTTTACAAAGCCAACTCCAGCAGGAGTGACAGAACGTGAGATTGAGTACCAAACTATTCAGCAGTTTCCCATGTCAGTATGTCTTCATGGAAAACACATTTAATTATTTACAGGGTTTGGTGATATGCGAGTTATGATATTTTTTTAGATCTTGGCTATGTCTAAATTGTGGAATTAAAGATATTATCTATTTATCTACAAGGAAATCTTGGAGAACCTCTGGTCCACTTGTCTTGCTTGAAACCTCAGTAAAATATGTTTGGTATCAGGAAGGAGCTGTTTCTGTACTGTTCTGTTATCCTGTTACTCTCTCTTTGATGATGGCCCTCAGCCATTCCAACTAGTAATTCTAATACATACCCAACATTGAATGAGAATGAAAGAACACATTCAACTTTAAAAACTAAACTTTTCTTTTATCAAGACAATAATTTCAAAAGTCCTAAATTTATGCACATTCTGTGAGTAAAATCTAGCTTATCTATGTAACTCTGGCCATCCCTGAAATTATAGGACATTCATCTTCAACTTCTCATGTCTTCACATTATTTAATCTCTTCCATTGTGACCAAAGAGGTCTCAATGGGGGAGAGAGGGGGGAGTATTCTGTTACTTAATTGTTCCTGCAAAATCTTCTCCTTGGGAATGATATAATAAATTACAAACTGAGGTATTGGTCCTATAATGTCTTGGCAGTCAAAGACATGATAAATTACTATCCATTAAGAATACTGACAATCTGAAAGATAGAAAAGAGTCTTGATCTTTGAATCATCATGTATTTAATTCTTTTCATTCCATGGATCTGAAAAAGTAAGAAGTGTTTACACTAGATGTAGGGTTGCTAATGAGTCAACATCTTATTTGTCAACTTATTTAAAATACCTTGATTAATGTAAAAACTTAAATCACTGCACATAAAATAGATATTAGAATATTTCAGAGCCCCTATAATTTTTTATATCCATAAATGATCCACTGATTGTTATTATATATTACATGCCTGAATTTAAACCAATGATACTTTAGCTTACTTCAGATTTTTATTTTTTTTAAGCAAACAAGGAAGTATTGTAAGATACCTTTAATTGAGTTCAGATTGGTTGACTGGACATAAAATTATGTCAAATGAAATTTTAGTCTACAGCTAAGTAGGTTGTTATTTAGCTGTAAACCAAATTGGCTCAAATTGTTAAAAGTTAGATATCAAAACAAGTGGAGGTGAAAATAAAAAGCAAATTAGCTGCTTCTGGAGCATGAATTCACATTTTCAGCTGCTTGTTCTGTACTTGTTGATAATATTAGAATAATGAACTTACTAAAAATATCTTAGATGAGAAAATAGATTTATGATCACAATATTAGAGTGATTTTAGGTGTAGTGAAGTATAGACTTCTTAAGAGTAATATTAGCATCTACAGAATATTGACATTGTGACCTTGAACCCTTGATAGTGTTTTTTACACAGTAACTATCACAGATTATGGAGGAGAGGAGGAAAATATAACAATTTTATAATATAACAATCTAAGTACCCTATCATTAGGATATATTTGCATCAGTACATAAAATAGCACTCTATCAGATTGTTCTAAAATCATATTTGCTGAAAGTATTTTAAAATGTAACTGATATAGTTAGTTGTTATCTGGTTTGCACATCCAGTGGTGCTTACACCTGCCCAAATTAAGAGTGAGAAGCAAATGATAGAGTTAGGAATAGCTGAAACTGTGGAGATAAGAGTGACTTTTCCAATCCTTGATCAAACTGTGCTTTCTTTCTGTCATGTGAGAAAACAAGGAAGGCCACACCATTGTTAAAAAGTAGCTCTTGCTTTCCCAAGGGGCACACTGTAACTGTGGACTATCCTGTCAAGTAGATAACCTGCACATTCCACTGTTCTTAAAAAAAAAAAAATATCCATGAAAGCCTGGATTTTATTACAAACCAAAAATTTAGAATTATGAAGATAGTCTGAAAATAATGTTCTCTATACTGTGAAAGGATTACAGGCCTTGTTAAATTCAACTGGTTTAAGATGTTAGAAGGCTACCAAACTTTTGGCTTCACAACATTAAAACAAATATCATATAAATAAAATAAAAAGTGCTTTGGTAGTGTGAATCATTAGACTTCTCTTTCTTAGCATTAGAAAAATGTAGACTGCAGAATCCAATGCAATTTAGTACAAATTCATTGCACAACTTATGAAAAGGGAGCTCAGATTTCTTTTTCTTCCCCAGCAATGGACAGTGCTGTCAGAACCTCCCCTGCTATGCACATGTAGCACACAAACACACCAGCAGCCTGCAAGGCCTCTGAGCAGGCAGGCTCTGGCATTCCAAGCACTTTGAACCCATGCTCCAAACCACACCAAGGGGACCTTGTCCACCTCAGTGAAACATCTCTGTCCCCATTGACTCACTGACCTTTGCCAGCACCTTGGGAGAGGAGGCCACACACTGAGCATGGCTACAAAGGCATCCCAGGAGGACGCAGCATCACGTGCCCTAGAGAAAAGTTTTATAATTAGGTTGCATATTAAACAGAGAACAAATTCCGACTGCCTCTGAGGATAACTGAGATGTCAGACTTGGAATTTAAGGATCATTTTAGTTCAAAACTACTCCCAGGACTGGGAAGCTTTGTTCAAATGTATGAGTAACACATGAAAAGCATTCTTTAAAACACATAAACACATTTTCATTGTATTCTAGTAACTGTATTTGGAGTGTATTTCCCATGTATATTACAAATTCCAGTTTTTCAGAAAGATGCTTGAAAAGTCTGAAACTATATTTAGCTTAGAAAATTTTTGTTATGATGTGTGTGGTCATTTTATTATTGCAAACCCATTTTATAAATCTGTGAAAAGGTTAAAATTGATGCATTTATGGCAGCATAAAAGGAATTGGGTTTTATTAAAGTGCAATTTCATTCTTTAGAAGTGTTTTGTCATTAGAACATGCATTGTAACCCATTTTATAACAATTAATACACAAAAATGGTACCATAATTTATGAAACCATGAAAGTGCATTTCCCAGCTGTAGTAATAATAGTTGCAAATTTTCAAATATTTAATGTAATAGCTCTGCTCATGATACTGAAATATGTGTTGTATTGCTCTTTCTTCTATAACAGCTCTATAATTTCAGAAGTTTATAAACCAGTCATAAAACCTCTGCTTCTGCTTTTCTTGAAGTATCTAGCTCAAACTGAATTAAGGAAAGCAAATCAAAGAAAAACTTATTAGAAATGGTTTGGCAGCCTTTGATACAAAAACTTTTTCTTAACACAATAAATAGCCCTCACTGCTGGAGGAATGATTGAATAAAACTCTACCTCTAATTGTGTATGTACAGGATCCGGCCCTGATGTATGGTGTAGGTTATAAATACAGTCTATAGTGGCAGAGTCAATTTCTTATTTTTGATCTCACTGTCTGTTATTTGGGATTTAGACATTATCTGAATTTATATGATTTGTGTTTTTGGTCTGAGCAGTTAACAAACATTTTTGATTTTTACTGTCAATATTTCCTTACCTACAAAAATCACATGGAAGTCCACTCAGCTGGAAAGTGGAATCACAAATGTAGGAGGCAATATCTTTCCCCATGATTGGAAATCATTCACTTTTAGGATTTTTCCATTATTTGTGTTTGTTCTGTTTACCTAGGTGCTTATATCATACATGGTATACTATACAAGTTTTTTCTCCCACGCTTCTTACAGCTATCTTAAATTTAATGCCAATTCTGTGTCATTTTTCTTATTTGATAATCTAAAAAAAAGAGACAATTATTATTTTTTTTTTGGCTTGGATCTGGAATCTTCAAAATTAAAATTATTTTTTTCTTTTTTTTTTAACATGACATATTTAATTACCAACTTGTCTTTTTTTTTTTTTTTCTGAATTGATCATTCTACCTTGTTATTAAGAAATTCATGTTAAACTAAACTCTTCTGTGCCTACAATGAAATATACAAGAAAGAGGTACCATATTCAGAGAAACTAAAGAACATGACTGTATCCATTCACACAGCTGTCTGTGATTAAAATTACTGATTTTTTCCAATTAAATAATTGGTAATAAAATAAAAATAATAAACATTTACTAAATTCAGAATTTTTTTCTACAGTAGTAATTTAAGGAAAAATACGTGCATCAAAGTCTAAGACTGAATATCTTCAAAACCAGTTATACAACTTGAAACCCAGACTTGATTTTTCAGGGAAAAAATTATTCAAGTTACAGATATGGAAGTTTTTTAGGAAAAATGTAAGAAAATATGTCTATTCTTAAGTAAAATTATTGATTTTATATGATAATAAACAAAAAGTAGCAAACAGATATAGAGAGTTTTCAATAGCAGAGGGTTTACAAATAAGGCTATCTTTTTCAAAATTCGAGTAGCAGTTGGGACCTAGAGAAACCAATCCATTGTAATAGTTTACACTTTTGGACTAATGATTCTCTTAAACAAACATGAAAATCCACTTGGGACTCCAAAGCAAAGTTGTCTGGCAAATGACCAATTCTACACAAAGAAAATTTCTGCTGTACATCAAATCAAAATGTATTTCTAAATAAAAGGGTGCAGCAGTTCAGGTTGAAATATTTATAACAATAAATCATTTGGTGTTGTCACTATCACATGTACCATTTTTAAGTTTAATAATTCTATTACTACGCATTTGGAACCTAAGTGATTGAAAGAATTGTCACATTCAGGAACAGATGACCAAATGTACACCTGGTCACAGCGATATTGTTGAAATATGATAACAAACTTCAGTGTCAAATTTGGATTTTGCTTAATCAGTTCCATCTTGTGCTATTTGCTTAAATTTTGACTTTAACTAAACACTTCAAATTGTCACATTCCTGTATGTTTAATGTCATAATCTCGAAATTCTTTTTTCTCCAAATATCAGAGAACCAATGCAGGTAGTTTTGTTGGTTTCTACTCTAAGCTTCACTCTATCTAAAAATTTATTATGGTTTTCAAAATAATAGACACACATCGCACACTTAAATTTTATTGAATTACATTAAATTGGCATATTTACTGCCCTGTAACTTGGCAAAACCCCACTTCACTTATTGGTAATGGCTCATTTATTAACACAGTAAGCAAACAGTATTCTAGTGGATAAACCTTCAGAGAACAAGAAATCATTACACTGTCTATTTTCAAGGTCAGCTTCTAGTCACTCACTTCACATTCTCCATGACAAAGGCTCGTCCTCTCTTCAGACTTATATGATGGAGCAGGGAGTTGGCAGGGACTTCTGGCTTCCAAGGTATTTTTCTATGATCCATAGGATGTTTTTCATAAGCATATTTGATTTCATGTTATAAGATGTTAGGATTTTTGCTCTTGAGACACTGTCAGTTTGTTACTCTGAGATCTATTAGTTTGATGCTTAGAAATTTTAATTAAAAAGAATTGCTCACTGTAAAGCTTTGCAATGTCTGCAATAAGAGAATATTTGACAGGAACGATGAATTGGAGGGTATTGTAACTTTGAGAAGTATTCTAATTTATTTGGAAAAACCTTCCTCAAGCCAAATGTCCCACATTTTCTAGTGTATAATTCTTGTATAATTCTAAAAAAAACCCAAAAAAACAGAGGCAAGAGAGAGGTGAATTGGAATCCCAAAAGGGCCATCTGTGGAGGCCCTAGCCAGACACACTCATCTGAGTGGGATTTCAGTATACATAGCTGCTATAAAACTGGATCATTAGATAACTTTGTATGCATCCCAGCCTGGTATTTACTACTTCAGACATTTGAGAAGCTGTATGGATGGAATGCAGCCAGACATATATTTAAGCAGATTTATCTCCTTCCCATTTGTGATGTGATCTTTCTTCTGGCACTCTTTAGGGAAGGAGATCTAAATACACAAGGAGAGAGATATAATTGTCCAAAAACAGCACAGAAAAGTAGGGAAATGACATTGGCAAATTATTCTGTCTTGACCTGTAGAGTGAAAAAATATTCACAGTTTTTCCTACAGCTGATGAATTTACTTATTGATGAAGAAACCTACTCCCGAAAAAAGGAGACATTTTTTTACAAACTACCATATACCATGTAGGGAAATTGAAATGCTTCAAATCAGTTCAGCTTCTTCCTCATTTATTACCTGTATAAATTTAGGTGATATTTTTCCTGCCCCAAAACATTTTAATTTGGCAGCATCATGATAGATATTGCAACTTGCTGAACAATTTAATACTTAAATGATATAGATATTAAAATACTCATTCAAGATGTGAATAATAAGTGCATATTTTGTGTACCTTAGAACATAAATGTAAATCTAGCCTTTTATTATATCTTTAACTAAGAATTTACTTTTATTTTTCATGTTAATATATTCCAATATTTCAGTTAAAAATACTAGAAAGATATCATGCCAATTTTTTCCACTTAGCAGAAATCTTGATGAACAGCAGGCATTTTTATGTTTCCCATGAATAGTTCTATCTACCTTGCATCCTTATTTCTGTTATCTTCTGAAAAATCTATGAGCAAAAACCAGCTGCAAACTGGGTTATTGAAAGGATTAAAGGAACCACACAGATAAAAGAAAACAATGTGCTTGTGGAAATAAATATTTTTGCCCATAAAATATAAATAAGATATTCATAATTGGAATGTGCTTTGGGATTTCTGTTCTTCCTACACTATATAAATATGTGCAGTGTTGCTGGATTTTGTGAATTGATTGGAGAAGAATAAAGTCTTTTTTAAAAAATGTAAAATATATTCTTGATTTTTCCTTTACTTTGCCTATGGTATGTGTTACATATCATGATATACTATATTTTCCTCTTTAAGCAAGTTCTGTAATGACAGAATGTCATGAACCTTTCAAAATATCAGCAAAGAGGCAGTAGTGCATTGTGTCAGACACACTGAGCCTAGTTACAGCTGTGCAGAACTCTCCAGATAAAACAACAATGCTATTTGTTTTATTTCTCATGCAAGTATTGAATAATTTATTTGTTGATATTTATAACAACACTCATTTAAAACAAAATTTTCTTCCCTCAGCATTGAGCAATGGAATTAGCACTCGAGCTGATATTGATTAAGTAACTTCATGGAAGTCACTTGAGACAATCATTGGATAAAATGTGGACCAAAAACACCTTACAGCTCTTCTTGGGTGCCTTCTATAATTTTTGAACAAAGTTGTCACTATTTTCAGTTTCCCTCTTTAAGCAGGAAAATTGTGCATACTTCTTTGCAGAGAAGAGAGCTGCTGAGTCACTATCCTGGGATTGTGGGCAGCCTGCTGGGGAGGGCACTGAGGAATGTGGGGTTCAATTCTTTCAAACAGAAGAGGGAAATGAACTTAGATCTCACCTATTTTGGGATAGTGTTTCAACTGGTAAAGTGTAACGTACAAGCTCTGCAAAGCTATCACTGCCACTCACTGCCTGCTGTGTTTTAGATGGGTAGGTCCATCTGAGGTTTCAGAAAAAAAAGGACAAAGCTCAGCAGCATTCCTTTGAAAGATGGATCAGAAGGTGATGCAACCATTAGACAAGTAAGCCTATATAAAGATGGACAGCACTTAAGACCCTATCCTGTCATTGTCATGTCCCTGCTGGATGGCTGTAACCAGATCCCCTTTCAGAAGCCTCATTTCTCTGGGGACATTTCTGTCACCTATAAACTTTTCTGTGTATTGTGTATGGATGTAGTGATTTCAACCCAGGGCTCTGCGTGCCAGACACCTTACATGGAAACAGTAGGCATTTGAATCCCTGATATTATGGTGCTTCCCTCCTTCTTTTGAAGGAAGAAGACCTAACTCAAAGCAGTCCTCCCTTATGATTTTGTTTCTCTTTATCTGTGCCTCTTCTTTCAGATGTCCATCTTTCGTGTAAGTGTTCACTGTGGAAACATGATTCAGTTCCACTTTTTTAGAAGTATATCAGTATTTTCATAAAAAATAACATATGATTTTGAGTGGCTTATAACATACATTTAAAAATGAATTTTAGTAGAATNTATATATACATATTATATATATGGTCTGCTTAGCCTAGGGAGAGCTCAATATTCACTAATGCAGCATGAATTTTTTCCTTCACAGAATGTGTTTAGGTATATGTGGCAAGCTTTTTGAGGTTATCAAAAATGGAAGTGTACATGTGATCAGAATGCCTAATAAGTCCATCCACCATCATTTGTCGGTACTTTCAACCTTGATCTAAAATAGTTCAGGTCATTTTCTAAAAAAAGCCACTTAGTAGTGCAAAATAATCCCAATTTTATGTTGTACTCTGTAATGGATGAATTTAAGGAATTTTTTGCTGAGCTCATCAAATATATGTAACCTTGAACAGATTTTATATAAGTAATCCAAAGCAGAAAAATAACTAGATGGAAATAAAATGCAGTATGCTGCCATATCAGATTTTAAAAAGTTTTCATACTGAACTGACATTATTTTCACATGTGATTTAGAAAGTTAACTGACAAGGTGTATCCCTGTTTAATTTCTGGATTGGTAGAAATGAATCACTTAAAAGTCTGTCTTGCCTCCTGGAGAATCATCCTATAAGCAAATTGAGGGGAAAGCAGAAGGATGCTTTTCTCAGACTCTCCAGAATGTTTGGTTGCACAATGGTATTTGCAATAATCACCCTTGTGAAAGTTCTGGTCATTACTGATGAGTTTGGAATTCTGCAAGGCAATGGATTAAGGCTACTAGAAATTCTAACATAGACTAGAATGCGCCCTGTCCCTTACAACTGATTAAGAAAATACAGGAGAATACAAAGATGAGTTAATCTATTTGTTTTGTCTTCCCTGCAGCTTCATACTGCCTGCACTTTTGTTGTGGTGTGTTTCCTTGTTTATATTAGTGTACTTTAAATTCAGTACTGTTGTTCAGTTTTTTGTGGCTTTTAATGGTTTGTCCCTGTTATCCCCCATTCTTCCCCATTGGTATAATCCTGGAAATCCCCTAGTCCCTGTCCAGTAAATGTCAATCTCCCTAGCCCTATCCCCTTGTCTTCCCTATATGGTTATTCCCTTCCCCTGTTCCAGACCCTTCCCTGTCAATTCTTTCCCAGGACCAATCACTGTGTGTCATACCCCCAGCACGCTCCCCTGCATGCAGGGATCATGCGCCCTGCCTGCTCCCCTGTGTCCCCCCATTGGTTACTGTTATATCTCCACCCCT
>VYXF01013111.1:976079-989506 GCA_013397295.1 Polioptila caerulea | reverse complement strand
TTCCAGACCCTTCCCTGTCAATCCTTGCCCAGGACCAATCGCTGTGTGTCATACCCCCAGCACGCTCCCCTGCATGCAGGGATCATGCGCCCTGCCTGCTCCCCTGTGTCCCCCCATTGGTTACTGTTATATCTCCACCCCTCTGATACTGTATAAATACCCTAGCCAGGGAGGTTCATCTTTGGCTGGTATCCAGTGTGCTCTCCAGAAGAGGTTTGTTTGCACGTTCGTTGTCTTTCTTTGGCTTTATCTCTGGGTGTCTCCCTCCCTCGACCGTGCTTCGTACCCTCGACAAGCTGCTGACTCCCCGAGAAGGCGCGGCGTGACCCTGACGCCGGTCAGCCTCAGCCACACCTGGGATGGAGCTCCGCGAGCCTTTCCTGGGGCGGCCCACTGGCGTCGCGCTGCAGCGGCCGGGAGGAGAGACCACCCTGAGAGATAGCCGGGGGGCTGCTGCGGTGTGTCACACCCTGACATCATCGTCTTACTCAGTGTGTGTAAATATTGTAAGAAATAACATGAAAGACTGCTTCTTGTTTTAAACCGCAAAGCAAAATCCTCAGATTTAACAGCTGAGATAGATTAAAAAAAAAAAAGAAGAATTAATATTATTTCATAAATGTATCAATAATAATCTCAGTCTAATCCCTGCATAATTTCAATTTGTAGTAATTTGGGTTTATTGCAAATGCTATGACAGCCCATGTGTTCATCTGTGCAGTTGGCTGATTATCCCTGCTTCTGACTTTGCAGAAATCTTTGCTTACATATTTAACACAAGCCTGCTTATGTGATAAAAAATGAAACTTGGCTAAGGTGATTCTGTTCTTAGTGGTTTAATGTTACCTCCCTGGTTCTCACCAGCACCAGTCTCTTTCTATGTCCCCTCTTGTACTTTTCACATTTAGAAATCTCCAAAGAGCACTGTAAAGTACCAGCCAGAGGGGATTGAGCAGGAGCAGGCAGAATAGAAATGTCTGTGTAAATATCATTATATTATAGATTATATATTTTGTACATATGTTTAGATTATTATTTATATGTATATTGACACAATATTTATAATCCTAGGATAACAAAATGACTGACCTTTCAAATCCAGATACTCAGATGAAATCCATGATTTCTCCCTGACTCCATAATGACTCCAACTCTTGAAGCCTTCCAGAAGATAAAGGGACTGCACTGCTGACATACAATGGCTCCTTGATGCTTTAAAGAAAAGATTCCATCCCTGCTTCTTCAAACTAAATCTGATTATATAATGTAGCATTAAATGTTGTGTTGGTTTTGCACAGCCTGGTTTTTGGTAGCAGGGCGGCCATAGAGGTGGCTTCTGTGAAAAGCAACTGGAACATTCCACCATGTCCAGCAGAGCCAGTCCCTGGTGGCTCTGAAGATGAACATGTTGCTGGCCAAAACTGGGCCAATAAGAGGTGTTGGTAATGCCTCTGTGATAACAGATTTAAGAAGAAATCAAAACAAAGGTGGTGGTGAAGTTTTAATTCCAGACAGAGAAGAGGAGGAGGTGAGGACATGTGAGGGAAACAACATAGAGAAACCAGGGGCAGTGGGGAAGAAGGTATGGGAGGTGCTCAGTGGAACGAGATTCCTCTGCAGGCCATGGTGAGGACCATGGTGAAGCAGCTGTGCCCCTGCAGCCCATGGGGATCCATGGGGATGCAGAGATCCCCCCACAGCCCATGGGGGAGGTGCCCATGCCAGAGGGTGTGGATGTCTAGAGGAGGCTGTGAGTCACTGGAAGACTTGATGGAGACGGGGTCCTGTTCCCAGGCTTGAAGGACTGCACCCTGTGGAAAGAGAGAACCCCTCCGCAGCAGTTTTGGGAGGATTGTGTGCCAGTGAGGGGGATTGACATTGGAGCAGTTTTGGGAGGACTGCTGCTTGTGAGATTGGAACCACGCTGGAGAATTTTGTGGAGAACTGTCTACTGTGGAAAGGAGCCCCACAGTATCCCAGGAGAATGATGTCTCAGTTAACATGGTTGTCTTTTTCTGGCAAGTGTAGGTCTCTTTTTCCTCCTCCAAAATGTTTCTGCCTGTCCCTGTTTGGGCACCAAAACTACTGTAGTGGATTGACCTTGACTGGGTGAAAACTGACCACTAAGCCGCTCTATCACTCCCTTTCCCAGTGGGACAGAGGAGAGAATAAGATGAAGAAAACCCAGGGGATTAGATGAGGCAGTTTATTACAGTGAGAGAAAGAAACAACAGAGAGTTTTGTGCACACATAAGCAAAGGGAAAAGTCAATCTCTTGATTGACTTCCTTTTGCAAGTGATGCTTGGACACTTCCTGGGAAGCAGGGCCTCAGCACCCGTGGTTTCTCCGGAAGGCAAATATTGACGAATCTTGAATGCCCCTCCCTCCTCCTCTCTCCCTTAGCTTTTATACCTGAGCTGACATCACACATGGAATATCCCTTTGGTTCATTTGGGTCACTTGGCCTGGTTGTGTCCCTTCCCAGGATCTTGCCCACACCCCTTGATGGGGGAAGGAGTGTCAGAGGGACAGCGTTGCTTGGCAGTAGCCAAGCCACTGATGTGTTATCAACACCTTTCCAGCTACCACTGAAAAGCACTGTGAGGGCTGTGAACCATCTCAGTCAGACCCAGTACAAGTGTATAGAAAGGAAAAAAAATCCTCTTTATGTTCATAAAATGAATTTAGGGAATGTGTTCAATGCCCTCAATAAAATGCTTTAATATTAGTAATTACTAATTAATTATTACTACTAATTAATTAATTATTGCTAATAACCTTCAGTCATCCCTGAAGTGATAAGGCAGTTGCACTAGATAATCAATGTAGGTACCTTCCAAATGAAATCATTCTATGCTATCAAGTCTGTTCTTTCCTCTTCTGTACTACTTCTGAAGGTGAATTTCTTCTGTACTTGAAGCACACTCTGTAACTACCACAACAGTCCTGTTTTATTAATAGTACCAAAATGGGAGTGTAAATCTAATTCATCTTTATAATAAAGGTCAACATACACCTATCAAATCTATACATAATATGTAATAACTGTACTTTTTTAAATATCCAGACTACTCTAGTATTTCTAAAATTATATAGTTTTTTTCTCAGACAAAATTATTTGCAGAATTTCTCTGAGATTTCCAATGAGTCTCTGAATGACCAAAATTGAATATTTTGGAATGTGAATTGTTATTAAAACCTATTCATTCAGTCATGCTTATAATGAAAATCTCAAGTGATACATAGTCTCAAGTATGCATGAAAACAGTAGCTTTCAAGCTGCACAAAATATAACCCTGTCATTATTTTTTATTGACAGTTATATTTTTTTCTTAGATGTCACCTTCCACATTGTTAATTGTTTTTAAGAATTGTTTACCAGTGCACAGCTGTGTTCATTTCATGTTGCTGGAATAACGTGTAACAAGCATGCTGTTGTTAAATGGACTTATGGCTTCATACACCCAATTGCCACTATCAGTAAGTCACTAATTGACAACTGTTACCACATCATAAAATCCCAGAGAGCTACACTATGCTAAATGCAGCCAAATGGCTCTGGTATCTAAGATACTACTGCGTGGTAACTTTTGGCAGACACTAACAGTTTAATAGCTCTTAAAAATCCCAATAATATTTGCGTAGCCTGCTATCATAATTGATAACCCTGCAGGCAGGGAAAAGAAGACAAAATCAAAGTAGTAATGCAATCCAAAGTAATCCCATACAAAGTCAACCAATTTTATTGGTTTCAAAATAAAGAAGAAAGAAAAACCATCATAGGAAACATGGCATCCAATTATTGACATCTCTGTCTAAATGTAGTGTCCTGTGCCACATGGAATCTGTCTCCTTAACAGATGCTATAGGTCTGCATCTGGCAGAAAAGTAAATGATAAAGGATTGATTTTACTTTTACAATCACAGAGAATCCGTACACTTTATATACATATGTAACAGTAGATTTAAACAGGGCAGCCATTCATCCTATCTTTCTAATAGAGTCAGCATGTCAAGATTTGCTAAACATTTTAGGTGTCAGCTCCTAGAACTTCCCAATGTTAAATATGTAATACCAGGAAAAAAAGATTTGAGATGGTTCATTTCAGGCTGGCTGAAATGTGGGGTGACGAGATTTGTTTCATGGGCCACAGCAGACTGTTGCCAATGCAGTTGGAGGCAAACATGAAGCAGTCATGCTGTTGGTATCCCCTTTTTATCTGTGATCACATAAACCTAAGCTTTGCTTGTTAGAAAAGTTATGCTGTCCTCTAACTACCCCAGCATTGCAGGTGCTTACGAAAACAATGCTCACATGTGAACCATTATTTCTCATCAAGACAAGTTCATAATTTCTGTAACTCCGTTGAATCCAAGGGAATAATGCTTGCAAATAATTTATCTATTCCATTCAGTTCAATTCAAGGTCTAAAGGAGATTAGGTACCCTGGGGTTCAATAGTGCTGGATTTAAAAATGAATAAAGGACAAAGATTATCAACCTAAACCCAGAGGAATACAATTTGGTTTTAAGGATAAGTGGTGGAAACTGTTCTGGCAAAGAGATCTATGTAATCCTCAAAAGCTGTTATAAGAATAAAGACAAGTACAGCAAGAAGAATTATTGGTATTTCAGTCTCCAAGTGTGTTATTAGAAGACAATTTCAAGACTATGGAGACATGCAGATGTACTTACAGGTGGATTTTGACTAACTTAATTTTATGCATGGAAGTATATAACTAAAAATTATCCCTTACCAAAACGAGAGTTAGAAACTGCAGACCAGCAAATTTCATTACTCTTAGAAGTCACACAACTTGCTTGAGCATTAGTTTGAGGTCTTTAGAGAAACCATACAGTAACAATTGCATCACCTTTTATATCACCCTTCCACCCCATCTCCAGTATGGACCTGAAAGGGAAAGATGATGGTTTTACACCAAAATATTATACCATCAAGAAATCCCACCAGCAAAGGAATTACTTCTTGTTATTTTTCACCCTCCCGACACTTTTCAAGCAATAGATGAAGGACAAAACTGAATTAGAAACCTTACAGAGCATATTCTTGCCATGAGAAGACATAGTATATGACTCAGCTCCTCTTACTTAGCATAAAATACCAATCAAGTAAGGCTATTTTCACAGAAACTGTAGTTAACCTGTGAGCTTTTATTAATGACTTTTTCTTTGCCATGATTTTACCTTGAATCAGTTAGATATCATTCAAAAATGCTGCTTTGTGTTTTATGATTAGACAGCAACATAGACTCCAGCTACATAAAAAATCTCATCCTCTAAAAAAAAGATTTGGTTTTTGAAAGCAAATATTCAGTTTTGAGTATAATTCTTCCACTGTAGTAGAGATTTTAATAAAAAATACTAGCCTAAAAATAGAGGAAAACATTTTATTTTCTTTCCACATGATTCTACATGTTTTTCCACAATTAAATTGCATGCAACTTCTCCACAAGACCATCTTTGACTTATATAACATCATTTGGATAATTACCTTTATTTATGGTATTGTTTAGAGCGCTGTAGAACTGCTGGAGGCTGGTCTTTGGAGATTGCAGTTTTGCCAAGCATTGTGACTATCCTCTATTTTTATTTTTGTTGCTATTCTGTTAAATTATTTTGCTGCAGAATAATTTCATAGTTTCCATGTTACAGTGGCACTTCACGTTGCTGTTAGAATGCTAACATGTCTCTGGAATGTCATGTCAGGATAAGACATGTTCACATAGCAGGGTCAGTAGGAATTCTGTCTATATAGCAAATATTTTACTTCTGGATAATCATTAGTTACATGGTTGCAAGTTATGGCTTCTTTTAATCATGTGATTTAACTGTGTATAATCTGAGTCTCACACTCAGTGTTGTTTGTTCAGTTTCTAAAAATACTAATATCTGAAAAAGTTTGGAGTGCACATAACATTTTGCAGGTGAACAGCTGACTGAAAGAATGTGACAGCAGACCCTGAGGCACCAACAAAAGGATATGCAATTATATATGTGGAGTGCTCAGTTGATTTCATATTCATTTCCTACTATATTAGTGGTAGAAGTTTATGCCACAGTTTCACTGGGAGCAGGTGTTTCTCCTCCACTTTCAGAACAAGCAGCTATGCATTTTTAAGTCAGTGTCTCTGTGCATAGAGAGAGGAAAAAATGGTTTGAAAAGTATTGTACTTCAGTCGTGCTACTTCTTTCAGTCATAGATTATATTATGTGCTTTAAGACAAGTTTTTGCTGAAATGTCAAGAAACCTTTATATATCTATCTATCTATTGAACCATAGAACCACAGAATCATTTAGATTAGAAAAGACCTTTAAGATTGCCAAGACCAGCCATTAAAATGGCACTGCCAAGTCCACCATAAACTATATCCTTAAGTACCAATCCACACATCTTTTCATTATCTTCAAAAACCACGACTTAACCACTTCCCTGGGCAATGTCTTCCAGTGCTTAACAATCCATTCAATAAAGAAATTTTTCTTAATATCCAGCCTAAATTTCCCTGGTCAGAACTTGAGGCCATTTCCTCTTGTCCCATCTCCTTCTACTTGGCAGAAGAAACCAACCTCCACCTGGCTACAGTCTCTTTTCAAGCATTTATAGACAACAATAAGTTTCCCCTTGAGCCTTCTTTCCTTGAGGCTAAACACCCCCAGCTCCCTCAGCTGCTCCTCATAGGACTTGTGTTCCAGACTCTTCACCAGCTCTATTGCCCTTCTCTGGACACACTCCATCACCACAGTGTCTTTCTTGTCATGAGGGGCTCAAAATTGAACACAGGATTTGGGGTGTGATTTCACAAGTGTCTGAATACAGAGGTGCAGTCACTGGCCACACTGTTGCTGATCCAGACCAGGATTCCATTGGCCCTCTTGGCCACCTGGGCACACACTGGCTCATGTTCTGCTGGCTGTTGACCAGCACCCCCAGGTGCTTTTCAGCCACTCTTCTCCAGCCCTTGTGTGGATACTATCTGGCCCTGTAGACCTATGTGTGTCCAAGTAGCACACTGTGTCACTGAGCTTTTTGCTTTGGGTTACGGAGGTTTTCATTTTGGTCCCCATCTTCCAGCTCAATTAGCTGGATATATACAGAACAACTGGTCTTGTTAAAGACTGAGTCAAAGAAGGCACAATGTACCTCAGCTTCTTCCTCACTCTTTGTCACCGTGTTAACCCACATATACAATAAAGAATGGAGATTCTCCTTTGCCCTCTTTTCTGCTAAAATATTATTATTACTTTTTTAACTGTCTTTTATGACAGTAACCAGAGTAAGTTATAGTTGTGCTTTGGTACTTTTAATTTTCTCCCTGTATAATATAATTACATCCTGCTAGATGCCTGCCTCTTCTTTTAACTGTGATATATTCTCCTTTTTTTTCCCTGAGTTTGAGCCAAATGTCTTTGTTCAGCCAGGCTTTTCCTCTTCCCTACCAGATCATCTTTTCGCACATAGGTAAGGACTGCTCCTGTACCTTTTAGATTTTCTTCTTGAACATTTTAAAGGTTTCCTGTATTCCTTTGACCTTCAGCACTTCCTCCCAAGGGACTCTCTCCTCCTCAACAGGCCAAAGTCTCCTGTCTCAGAATTTCA
This sequence comes from Polioptila caerulea, assembly GCA_013397295.1. NCBI lineage: Eukaryota > Metazoa > Chordata > Aves > Passeriformes > Certhiidae > Polioptila > Polioptila caerulea. The sequence goes on along the minus strand of VYXF01013111.1, from coordinate 981,886 downwards.
AAACAGCAGTTCTGCTGAGCTTCCAGCCCTTCAGGACTACTCAAGGGATTTTGTCAACCAGGCCCTATCTATCTACGATTCTATGATTCTGCATCTCTATCTATCTATCTATCTATCTATCTATCTATCTATCTATCTATCTATCTATCTATCTAATCTGTCTATCTATTTATCTTTTTCTCACAGGCAGAGTTGCTTACAGCCAAATTCTGCACACCTATGGAAGCAGAGAACCAGTTGATTCCCATCTCAATTATGCTGGGCAAGATTCTTCCAGGAGAAGAATCTAGAGCATATGTAGCACAGATATCATGGAAATTCTATTTCTCTACAAGGAAACTATTCTTTGAGCTAAAATAAATTACAGTATTAAATTATTGTAGCATTTTTAGCAACTAAAACCAAATCAGCTAAGTATTCTGGATCAATTTTGCAAAATTTATCTCACATATAAATTCACTCAACAAGCTGTTACATTCTGTAAAGCCATAAGCAGAGAGTGTAGTCTGTTAAATGAAGACATGCAGACAACAAATCTTCAACTATGGATTATATTCAAAAGCTGATGAGTAAAACACCATTTTAAGGGATAAATGTTTTATCTCCTGTATTGAGTTTTAAGCCAGGTCAGACAAATAGACTCAATCATATTCTACTAAATTTCTATCAAGTTTTTCCTTAAATGTGATTACTCTGGCTTTTCAGTGGAATGCAACAGGATAAGGAGAAGATGTAATATCATCTCAACACATTATTATCCTTCCTTCTGGCAATTGGTAAAGGTGTAGAACCAAAATAGTGCAAACCCAGCAAAAAATGTTATAGGATGCTGAGAATCGGCTTTCTTAAGGATGAAAAAAGGAAATGGTCTCAATGTTCTCATTTTATGCAGGAGATTATTGTAGACAGAAACTTCTATCCCTTCATTAGAAGAACTTTAGTGTGGAGACAAAGTTTTAGAAAGTGTTTTTCTCATTTATATAATTTGATTTTGATAAATCTCAAACACAGACGAGATGTACTATTGTGTCATAGAATGATTTATATTTCTCAAGCTTTACCTGTGTTTTTCAGAACCTTCTATAGTCTTGTGTTTTGCAGTAATCCTCCTCTTTCTTTCTTTCTTGTTTTTTTCCCCATCTAGTTCCTACTTTCCTCCATGACTTTCACTGCAGTTTTGTCAGTTTTCTTACATTTTGAGTGGGAAGAGAAATTCCAAAGAGGTGACACCTGGAAGTCACCAAAAACTTTTATATATGGGTAAGTTATAATTCTTTTTTCCCAAGAGTATCATCCATAGACAAAACATGAATATGTGCAATTGGCTAACAATAAAAAATGGGAAAACAATACAGAAAATTAAAATGTGTTTCCTATTCCAATGCAGATTTATTCTTTTATTATTTTATTCATCTCTTCGACTAGTTGTTTTTAATAAGCATTAATGGTTATGCTACTTGAAAGTAGAAAGTTTCACAGTCTACCATAATCTTTCTGTGCTATTTAAGCAACAAGAAGCAGCTGCAAATTTTGGCTGAATGTGTTTTGGCATTAGTGGTGTTAAAATGAATGTGTTTCTGCAGCTAGAATGGCAACATAAAATCAATTATCTAACTATTCCTCTTGTTTAAGAGATATGTCGGTCCAAATGCATTTCTCAGTAAGAACACACTGTAATGCACAGGTGAAGGCAAGAGAAGTTCATAAAATTAAGCCATTAAAAAGCATCAAAAGAATATTTTCCACAAAATGCTGCTTCTAAGGTGACAATATCTCCATGACATATTTTATTGTATGAGTATTTTACCTGCTATCTACCTATAAGTGTAGTATACATGTATAGGTATGTGTATGTGTGTGTGTGTTCACACAGGTTAAAGGAGAAACATATGTAGCATCTTTTTTTTATTTAAAGGCTGATGAAAATAATGAATGAGTAGAGCATTAGGGCTTTCCAAAAACATTATTTAAAAGAAGAAATATCCCAAATCTCTTTCTATTCAAATATATTTTAGAAACCTAGAGGAAAAGAAATCCGTCTTTGGTGTTATCTCATTAATTAATACCTGGGGATAATCTGGCTCCTGAGAAAGGACAATTATTCAAAAGTAGGAGAAATAATTACTTCTTGAAAGTTCAGGGAATGATGGCATAAATATTTGTAGAGAAATTGCCTGTTCACAGTGTTTATGGATGTGGGGCTAGAAAATCTCCTTCATTTTCCACTTTGCTCTTCTGTTCATGACTCAGTCCTTTAATTAGGATGTTTCTGGCAGCATTAGCAATACTAGGAAGCCAGTGACGCAATAAATCATATGGAACAGAGAGATAGAGGCAAGAGAAAAGATAAATAAGTTGGAAAAAAGCATAGCAACTACATATATCCAATAAATCATTGGAAGGTAGGAACCTGACTGTTGAGGGGAAGGAAAGGGCAGCAACAGTTATAGTCCTTCCCCTTTCTTCACATGGATTCTAGGGACATTATTATACATCTGGACAAAGATTTTTAATGAAAAAATATTACAGAAGCTTCTCTAATACAAAGATTATATGTTTTCATATCCCCAAGTAACATCATAAAATCACAAAATTACAGAATTATTTGTGTTGGAAGGGACCTTTAAGGTCATCTAGTTGTAATATCTGTTATGGGCAGGGACACTTTCCACTAGACCAGGTTGCTCAAAGCCCTATCCACCCCTGACCTTGAAAAGTTTCAAGGATGGAACATCCTTTGCTCTTCTGGACAGCTTCATTCTACTGCCTCATCTCATTTAACTTTGATAAACATTTTTCTTCCAAATATCTGGTTTCAATCTCTTGTTCTCCTTGCCCTATCACTCCAAAATTTGTTCTTGTACAAAATTGTTCTCAATTTATTTTTTTTTTTTTTTAAGTTCCCTTCAAGTACAGGAAGGCTGCAATGAGGTCTCTCTAGAGTCTTCTGTTCTCCAGTCTGAAGAACCCCAGCTCTCCCATCTTCCTAGGAGAAGTGCTCCAGCCTTCTTGTGTCTTCACAACCGTTTTGTAGACCCAAGAGGTCTAAGTCCTTTTTGTGCTAAGGTCTCTAGACAAGGATACTGTTCTCCAGGTGGAAGAGTAGAGCACAGGACCAGAATCACCTTCCTCAACCAGCTGACCAGTCTGCTTTTGAGGCAGCCTAGGGCACTGCTGGTTTTCTGGAGTGTGAGTGCGCACTGCTGGCTCATGTCCAGCTTTTAATTCAACAGGACCCCTAAGTCCTGCTCCCCAGGGCTGCTCTCAATGAGTTTTTCTCCTAGGCTGTACTCATGTCTGGAATCCCCCTGCCCCAGAAGCAGAACTTTGCGCTTGAAACTTGTTGGACCTCATTAGTTTCTCATGGATCCAACTCAAGCTTTTCCAGCATTCCCTCTTTCTGTTGTGTCAACTTTTAGCAGCTTCATATAATCGGCAAACTTGTTGAGGGTGCACATGGTCTCATTTTCAGTGTCATTGAAAAAGATGTTAAAAAGCACCAAAGACACAGCCCTGAGAGGCACCATTCATCACAGCCTTCACCTGGACATAGAGCCATTGATCAGTAGGGTCTGGCTGTGTCCCTACAGTCAATTCCTTACTCACCCTTCAGATTCATGCTTCTCCAATTTGGAAATAAGGATGTCATGTGTTGAACACCTTACAGAATTCTAGATAGAGGGCATCAGACAGTCCTCCCTTATCATCTGTTGCAGTCACTCCACCATAAAAGACTGTAGTGCTTAATGTGGAGTAACTTAATATCAAGTCAAAATCCTTTCATCCTTCCAGATGTGAATATATTGTACATCCAGCAATAAGATTACAAGTTGTTGTCAAGTAGACCTATACTTGCATATGTTTTCATACTGGTCATGATCTCTTTAAAATTGCTTGGGCTTGTAATTTTTGACAATTCATAGTATTTGTAAAACATATGACATGCTACCTTGCAACATGAACAAAGATGTTATTATAAATAAATATCTTTATTTCCATATGTACATCACTTTTGTCTAAGTGAATATCCATTATCTCCCATCCTGAATCAACTTCATCTTCTCTGACTTTAGGCACCTGCAAACATTCCTAAATTAGGCTCTTGGTTGCCATAGGTTCTTTACTTATGATACTGATGAGAAAGAGATGCACCCCTGGAGGAAAATAACTTGTCTATGATCTGAACCACCCCCTGGAAATTTCTGTCTCTCCTTGCTGAGTACACAGGGAGCATCCATTACCTATGTTTTTACGAGGAATGCCTGGAGATAGGTGGAATGAATCAGGACCCCTGATTCTTTTCTTTCATGGTTATGACACTTTATCTATTTGTTCTACTTAATCAAAAATTCTCAGCAGATGGGACTGTATCTACTGTCTCTTCATATCAAATAGCCTGGAAACATGTTTAAAAAAGACAATACATTTTTTTCAAATGCATTTTGGGGTTGTATGAGTTACATACTTCAGAGACACCATTTTCATTTGAACTTCTCAATAAGTCTGTACTTCGAGAAACACATTCTTCATTTAGTTTATAGTCTTGACTTAAAACCTTTCAAGGAGTTTAGTCAGAACAAGACTGGACACTTTTTCATTACATGAACATTTTATTCAATCAGCTGTGGAATAGTTGTAATTTTGGTTTATTAGATTTGGTGAAGCTGAGTTGGAAAAGGATGAGAAAGCAAGCTGAATTTTATGTGTGTTTTTACACTCATTACTTGCAATAACTCTTCTTGTAGAAACATTACAATATTTGAGGATCTGAGACCTCATCAATCATTTACACCTGGTGCTTTTGTTTTGACAATGCTTGATTAAAAAATATCCAAGCCCAAACAAACAAAATGATTATAATATACAGCATTTTAGAAAGAAAATCTATCAAAATTAGAGATATATTTTTTATATATATCTTTTTATTACTGTTTATATACATCAGGTTTTGCAACCTGATTTCTCAGGTGGAAGTGCATTGATCCTAACTGTAGGTCATTGCTGTATTTATGGCACAGCAGAGCTTTTCCATCCTAATGCAGAGGTGTAAATCTACACTCTTAACATCCAAGACTGTAATTCAGACCTTAAGCTACTCTCCTCAGCAAGGAGTTCTTTTGGAACAAAAATCTTTTTAGATGAAATTTGCATGGGAACAGTTTTGTCTTTATAAAACACTAGGGTATTGACCAGTGTATTTTACAAAAATGTCATAAAGGTGAAAATGTTCCAACCACTTGCAGTGATATGTTATATATTTAAATTTTTCCTAAAGTCTGCCATGCAATCCTGTTAGAGCTGCCATCCATAATTAAAATATGTGATGAAGTTTGAACTCGAAAGTCCACCAGAGATGTTACAAAACTTGGAATTTAAAAAGCCCTCTATCATGGTCAAAGAGATAATCAGTTCATAGGAAAATTCTTGCTGGAGCAAGCTGGAAGGTTTTGTAGAGTAATCTGTAAAGCCCATGTAAAATTTAAGTCTTTAAAAATATTGAAGGAAACTGTTTCTTTCTGATAGCAAACACCTGAGATTTTTTTAAGCCAGTTAAAAGAGTTATTATTTATTATTATTAAGAGTTATTAACTTGATGACATTATTTTAGGCTGTCTTGTTATAAATCTCAAAAAGGTCCTACAGACTGATTTACATTTTTAAGGTTCTCTTAAAACCATATGATAAACTTTTTAAAAACAACTTCTTAAATTCTGAATTATGTTTGGTAATCTCTCCACAAAGATTTTAACATCTCTTTTGAATCCAACATGAATATCTCATCAGTCTTTTTTTTTTTTTTTTTTTTT